>PVKH010042137.1:0-10862 GCA_004027955.1 Chaetophractus vellerosus
AATTCAGATGCTTTTTAAGAAATAAAGATAATATACATATTTGGTATCACACTAGTGTGGTACAGCTGCTCTTGGGCATTAAAAGGAAGAATGCAGACACGGCAAAGAGAAAAGCCTAAAGGCTTAAGTATTATTAAAATATAATGATTTTCAGTTGCCTCTAGTTGTACACATTAGTAAAGAATTGCGATAGAAGATCTCCCAGCAAGGCCACTACAAACATAGTCTTCCCAGCTAGTGGAGTTCTGATAGGACCATAAAAGCTAAAAATGGATGAGAAGTTCTCTCTTTGTTCTCTCTCTACCTTATAACTACTGCTGAGTACTTTGATGCCCAAGCCCAGGATGATTAGGTGGTCTGCTGGTATCTCATACTTCAGATTACAACAGCTACATATTACCACTGCTTTCAATGCATCAGCCCTGCTTTTCATGCAGGGTGCCTAAAAAAGAAACTGAATATATGCAGAATCCAAATTGTGGTTTGCACTTTTCCCCCCTCTAGAAAGATATACAAATCCAGACCATAAAATGTTCCCTGACACTTCCACACACACACAAAAAGTGTTTGTCTTGAGGTATATAGAAATCTTGCATGGCTGGCAATCACTCAATTGTATAAAATAGATTTGCACACATTAAATGAACCATGGTACTTACACATAGAGATCCATAGGAAACTCCTTCATCATGTGTGTTACAATAAATTCCACCATCAGATCTGAAAGGGGAAAGGAGAAAAATGAGATCAATCAGAATGAAGTTCATTCCTTGCCTGTGAGTTGGAAAAGAGGCCTAAGTATACTATGCACTCATGCTGAATGGCATCCACTAACCACACTGTATTCACATGCACTTAAATTTATTTTATAAAAGGCACTTTTTGCAACACTGTTCACCACCTGCCACTACTAAACTAGCAAGAAAATTAGTTCACTTTCCTACTTCCATAAGGATACCTTGACCTGCCAATAAATTCATATAAGGGAGAGATTTCTTTGTACAGATCTTTCATACCAATACACCAGTACAAAATGTCAAGGGAAATCATACTTTGAGAACAAAACGATGAGGCAGGCAGAGAAGAAATTATGGATCACATCCGTATAGCCAGAGATTCAGCTCTAAAACTATGTCAATCTTTCTCATCTCACTATCATGCTCAGTTTCACAGATAGTGGCTAAAATGGTCTGTGGGGCTCTGGATCCATAGAGGATTATTATATAGCTTTAATTATTTTTTCTAAAATTAAGTAGATTTTGGTACTGGGGCTGAAAAACCAAGTGAAGTGGGATTGAGTTCAGATAATTCCCCTAAGAAAAATGCAGAAACCTGGGCAGACAAAATTACCCAAGATATAGTCCCTACCTGTCAGTTCTGTCAGCCTCATCTCAGCTTAATTTACTCAGAGGAAGTTTGTATGTTTGAACCTTGAACTTCAAGCCTCCTGGCCAGCTGACACATCAATTTGGACCAAGAAAGGGAGGGAAGAATTTGAAATCTCGATCAGGAATGAGGTATTTCACCAATTTAAATTATGCATCAAGCTTAGACATAGGCATTTGTCTCCCTGGAAAGATCTTTTTCCATGAACAGCAGCATCCCTTAACTGAGTACTTTATTCATTGGAGTTACTTTACCAAAATAAACATGGTTTCTTAGGTCAGGGAAGAAACCTAACTAGTAATAACTTCTCTAGGAAGAAGCACATCAACCAGGATCTATCCCTCATCTTACTCATGAAAAACTGTAATTGTCTTGGAAAAATGCCAACATTGATGATACTCACTCACCCAGGACTGCACACACTAAAGGACGGCAGGGAAGGTTTTTATCTGCTGCCTTCTTCCTGTGTCTCATAGGCTTCATACACACACAAAAAAGTAAAAAGGAAATTATTAGTAGAAACCTGAACTAATATTCAATGGCTCATCATCATGTTTCTCATACAAATAAAATCACTTTGGTACCCTTTTTCTTTTTCTAGTGGTGAGGGTGGAGTGTGGCAGGGAGAATTTGTAAATGCTTCTCAGTTATCAGTGCAGAGAATTTGTAAATGCTTCTCAGTTATCAGTGCAAACACAATTCATAACAAGACAATAGCTCCAAAGGGCAACAGAATATACTACAACAGGAAAGCTGCTGTTTTTACCTTTGATTTTATCTATGCAAGTGACATTACTAACACTGGTATTTTCCTTTGATAATAAAATAATTAAGGAAAAAAAAGAGGAGATGACCATGGCAGCTGCTGGAGCAACAAGAGTAGCAGTAGCAAAAAAACAAAAGTAAGTTTCTAACCAAAAACTTTATTGTGACATTTCTAAACATACCTCCAAACTTTAAGAAATTTCCTGATTCTCCATATTCTATTCCCCCCACCTCTCAGATGGATGAGTCAAAACAATATCTAGTTTAACCAAAGATCATATTCCATTTTGTGGATGAAAGGCTTAGAACCATGTCCTTTTTAAAATCTATGTTACAGATGGATTCTGATAGTACTGCCATGGTATTCTGTTGTGAATCTTTCCATCCTCTCCTAACTAAGAAACAGCTCCGTGACACACACAAAAATCCCCAACCACAGATTGGGTCTGTTGAATAGCAAAGTCAAACAAGAGCTCCTTGGCACAACTTTCAAGGCACATTTGTTCTAGTAGGATCACTTTCATCCCCCTTCCTCCCCTGCCAACACACATGACAAAATTTCCTCTAAGAGAAAAACAAGAAGCAAAAGTCACACCTACCATTCTATGTAAGTTTACTCGAAAATTCATGTTGTCGTCATGCAAAAATGCATTGGCATACTGATCCTAATAATAAAAATATAGAGAAAAAGTAATTAGGGAGAACTATATTTAATAAACTCAGTTTGTACCTAAACATAACAACAAAGCCATAAAACTCTTAGAAGAAAATACAGGAGAAAACTTTCATGACCTTGAATTTAGCAATGAGGATATAACACCAAAAGCACGAGTAACAGAAAAAAAATTAGATATAATGGACTATATCAAAATTAAAAACTTGTGGAAAGAAAATTATCAAGAAAGTGAAAGGACAACCACAGAATGGGAAACAATATTTGAAAGCCATATATCTGAAAAAGGTCTAATATCCAGAATATATAAAGAACTGCTACAACTCAACAACAAAAGACAAACAACCCAATGTATCCTAAAAATGTATATAGATATATAAAAAATAAATTAAAAATCAATTAAAAAAAAAAAAGACAAACAACCCAATTTAAAAATGGGCAAAGAACCTGAATAGACATTTCTCCAAAGAAGATCTACAAATGGCCAATAAGCACATCAAATGATGTTCAATATCATTAGCCATTAGAGAAGTGCAAATCAAAATCACAAGATACTGCTCACCTACTAGAATGCTATTATTTTTTGAAAGGGGGGTGAGGTGGGGACTGGAACCCTTGTACATTATGGGTGAGAATGTAAAAAGGTACAGCCACTATGGATAACAGTTAGGTGTTTCCTCAAAAACTTAAACATAGAATTACCATATAACCCAGCATTCCCACTTCTAGGTATGTACCCCAAAGAAGTGAAAGCAGGGACTCAAAGAGATAACTGAATGCTAATGTTCATAGCAGCACAATAGCCAAAAGGTGGAAATAATCCAAGTGTCCATCAACAGATGAACAGATAAACCAAATGTAGTCTACACATACAACGAAAGATCATTCATTAGTAAAAAGGAATGAAGTTCTGATACATGTTTCAACATGGATGAACACTTGAAATCATTATGTTGCATGAAATCAGCCAGACAAAAATAAAGAATATATAATTTTTCATATAATTCCACTTATATCAAATATCCAGACTACACAAATTCATAGAGACAGAGGTAGATTTTGAGGACCAGGGACAGGAGGAAGCAAAATGGGGAGTTACTGCTTAATAGGTACAGAGTTTCTATATGAGGTCATGAAAAAAGTCTTGGTAAAAGATGGTGATTATGATAACACAAAACTGTGAATGTAATTAATACCATTGAATTGTACACTTAAAAATGGTTAAAACGGTAAATTTTGTGTTACATATGTTACCACAACTTTTTAAAAAAACTCAGTTTGTAACCTACCACATTTCCTACAAATCCTTGGGCTTTAAGAACTTCTTTCAAGGATAAAGTAGAAAGCAAACAAGATGAGCCTAGAGCCTTTATGTCAAACCCTACTTAAGTTATGAGATCTTTCTTTCATTTTTTAAAAATATATATTTTTTATTAGAGAAGTTGTGAGCTTACAAAATAATCATACACAATGTGCAGAATTCCGATACATCATGCCTCCTCCAACACCTTGCATTGTTGTGGAACATTTGTTACAGATTATGAAAGAACACCATCATACAATTACCAAAGCCATGAGATTATACTTGAATATAATTTCCCAATGTCTCTTTAACTGGCCAGAATCACAAAGTAAATTGCAAATAATAAAAATTAAAACACAGGAAACTTGAGGCAAAAGCTGAGGGGAATATGTTTTCCTATTCTCTCTTCCTTCCCATCTGCCCAAGGTGCCAGCTCTGTTTGTGACAGCTTGAAAGTTTTCATAGGGGCTGCAGGATGCATGTGCAGGCTCCACATGGGCTCTATGAATAAGAAGAAAGGTCGATGCTCTGCCAGGAATGGGCTCAGCACAGCAGAAGAGAAATGCTACACAGGAAGTGTGGAAGCAGGCAAGAGTATCTATCCCTGGTTTTGCTGAAGACTGATAATCAAAAAATCCACCATGGATCGGTAATAAATATCCCTTGGCCCCTTCACATCTTTTCCAAAAATCTGACAGACTCCAATTACTCAGGAAGTGTTATAATAAGTTTTTGAAAAGCAACTCCTTTAAAGATTTTCTTAGAAAGAAAATCTTTTCTTTTGAAAAGCGATTATACCAAGCCACTACTTATAAGCAGCTATTCTTTAACCAGCTACCCCTAACCTTGTGAAAAGTAGGTTAACTTTTCACAGAGAATATAAGAAGGGAAAAACTAAGAGAGATCACTACTCCACAAGGATCACCTTTAACCCTTTTCTTAAGAGAGAAAAGAGCAGAGTAAGGAATGATGAAGGGGGAGGTGCCTTCCTACAAAGCCAGAGCACCTCTTTTTCCCCTCAGGCTCTTGTTCTTCACCAAAATGCAACCAACCCAACTATATTGAATTTGATTCCCTTCTCCGGGTTTTCTCTCCACTCTCCCACAGGAAACCTGAGCATTCCCCCACACTTCCCTTTTTTTTTTTTTTAGTTTGCTAAATGGAAAAGATCCAATGTGAATAACTTCGAAGGGGCAGGATTTTTTTTTCTAGAGGGTAAATCTCGTATTTAACCCTCTTAAGAGTGAGAATACTCCAGTTCTCAATTATAGCAGTTATCATATCACAATCCATTGTTAATTTATCCAACAAATATTAACTGAGCTTCTACTCTGTGCCAGGCACTGACTACAGTGGTGAAGGAGACAAAGTCCCTGCTGTCAGCATTTACATTCTAGTGAGAGGAGACAAGCTTTAGGACACTAAAAGGACCCTAAAAGTTAGAAGACAGGAACTGGGGGGAAAAAGTCAGGAAAAGATAGTACTTGGTAAGAGATTAGCTAATGCCAGAAGGTGGTGAGACCTACCTCTGCAATACAGGTAAGAATAATCAGACAGAGTTTACCACTGTGAAGCCGGTGCTCATCTGTAACGAAAAAAATAAACCTTTCTGGTAAATCAGATTCCAGACCATGTTTCTATAGAGAGTACAGATGCATATCATAAAAAAGAATATTCTCCCTTTCTCTCCCCACAAAATACATGAATGAAACTTAAAAGTACTACTAGAGTAATTCTTATTCCTCCTCTGTGCAAAAGAATTCCCCAGAAGACTTTCTTTTCCTGGTAGTCTGATCAATAGCTGACCACCTTCCTGAGAACCATCGAATTCTTATAATGGTTCCTTTAGTCATAGCCCAAATCATTTCCAGACCAGCCCCCCTTTACTTCTGAACAGGCAGGTCCCTTCCCTTTCCCATCCCTCTCCATCTACTATCTAAAAGTATCATCTTCTGTATCCACTTACCACAAATTCTAGAAAGGTTTCCTAACTGTTCATAGCAAATTGACAAAGGCATCAGAGAGAAATTGGGACTTCTATCTAAAGACCAGGGTCCAGCCCATGTTTATGGAGACTGTACACATTATTTATGAACTGGACAAGCTGCGAACTGTTGGAACATTTTTCTTCCTTCCAAAGTTAGTCATTCAAGAAATATTTGCTTAGCACCTACTATGGGGCAGGCACTGTGCTAGACATTACGGATATAGCACTAAATTTAAGCAAAGATCCCTGGCCTTTCAGAACTTACATCCTAGTTATTAAAAAGGAAGAGGGCAACTTCAATAGAAGAGCTCTAAGCCCACACACAAATGACCAAAAAAGAGCTACTCCATCCAATTACCAGAACTAATGAAGTGTATTTACTTTCTAGGGACTTTGTGGGTGAGGGGGTGGGAGAAGAGGAAAGAAGAGGCCATGCCAACATATCCAAAATGTACAAATGGCTCATGATATTTCAAATTAGCTTTGACAGGGCCCAGATTGAAGTCCATGCCAGAGAAAAGATCTATTAACACATTACAGTACTGTAAAAGTTAGCCCGTACAACCCTCACTGACATTAACCTGCTTCTTCTTCAAAGACAGAATCTCAACTAGAATCTGACAATTAGAAGGCACGATGAGGATTGTAGTCCAGAAATACATTCACATCTCCTCAGAGATAGGCAGTGCAAAAAGAGTAATGATAATAATCCCTACCTAACATTCTCCGTATCTTCAATCAGAGCCCCTAGGCAGCCAGAAGAGCAAAATTAGATTCATGAGACTCTTCTATACTACTCCTGGCCACAGTTTCTCTGACTCTATGCTCCCTTTCCCCAAAAGCTGAAAAGCAACTCCCTCAGAAAAGCTTACAGCTATCACTCCATGGCAGGAGGGTGGGGGGAAGATGGAGGTCTGAATAGAAAAGGTCTATTTCATTATAAATATTTTTAATTCAGAAATGCATAAAGACCAAAAAAAATATTTAATCAGACCACCCAGATCAACTTAAAGTCTATGCAAAGATCAACATAAATATTTTTTTAAATTTTTGCCTAGTATCTATTTTAGAGGTTGAACAGATATACCTTTAAAGTGACAACACCCAAGTCAAAATCAGAAGAATCCCAGAAGAAAAGCTTGAAAAGCAGAGCTAAATCAAGGGAATGATAAATGTAAAATTATGGAGAATGGAGAGCAGGGAGTGGTTGGGGAGGTAACACACTGAGACCTTCAAGTAGTAATAGTGATCTACTTTTTTAGGTTGGGTGGTAGGTTCACATTTGTTCATTTTATTATTATACTTTATAATTTATGCTATCTGTTATACTTAAAAATCCTTCTAACTTACTAGTTAGCTCTGGCAATTGTTCATTTCCCATATTTACCTTTAGCTCTTTTATCTGTGTCCCAATGTCTCCTTTTCACTCCAAAAGCCCCCATACAGTTCTTGCCTTTCAGTTCCATTCCAGAATTTCTGAGAACTCTCATACCAGAAACCTGCCAACCCCACTTAGCAAATCAGAGCCTGCTAAAGTATATTTTACCCCTAAGGGAACTTTAAACTACTTCTCAAGGCATTAACCTCTTCTTGTGGAAAGACAGTGGGGGCAGATGTGGCTCAAATGGTTGGGCGTCCGTCTCCCATATGGAGGAACCTGGGTTCGATCCCCGGGACCTCCTGATAAAAATAAAGAAAAATACAGAAGGTGCACAGGTGCGCTGTCAGGCCCCACCGAGCCACACAGCAAGATGATGACGTAACAGGAGAGTGACACAAGGGAGAGCCAAGAAGAGATGTGCCAAAAATGCCTCTCTCCCACCTCAGAGGTTCCCAGGATCAAATCCCAGTGAGGACAGGAGGAGAAGGCTAAGAAGAGAGGGGAGGAAACAGACACAGAGAATTACCCAGTGAACGGACACAAAAAACAGCAAAAATGGGGGGGGGGCGGTGTAAAAATGGATAAAAGTAAATAAATAAATAAATAAATCTTAAAAAAAAAGGTAAGATGGCAAAAACAATGATATTTTTCCTCTACAGTAGAACTGGTTTGTTTTTGTTTGTTTTTTGCCTTCCCCCCCCCCAAGATGGCTCCTTTATCTGTTTGCTCATTGTTTTTGCTCATTTTGGGGTACCAAACCTCCCATGTGGGAGGCGAGCACTCAACTGCTTGAGCCACATCTGCTCCCAGAACTGTTTTGGTTGTTGTTGTTTTGTTTTGTTTTTGTTTTTGTTTGGTTGGTTTTGTTTTGGTTATCTGGGAATCTCAAGCTTGTCTACAGACCATAATTTAAGAACACAAGCTTCGACTACTGAGCAGAGAAAACAGCTAGCTCCTAAAATAGGATTTGAAGGGGGCCGGCTAGATAGCTCAGTGGATAAGAGCGCCGGTGTACCACATGGGAGGCCCCGGGTTCGGTTCCTGGGGACCTCTCCGAGTGGGCAGACGGCCTTGAGAAAGGCAAGCCGCCGTGGGCAGGGCAAAGCCACCGTGGGCAAGGCAAAAAGCCGCCACAGGCAGGGCGGAGCCCCCACGGGCATGGCAAAGTCACCCGTGAAACACGGAGCTGCCGCCTGCAAAGCTAGGAAGCCGGGCAGCCCGCAAAACCCGGAGCACTGCTGCCTGCAAAACATGGAGCGGAGCCGCCCGTGAAAACGGAATGGAGCCACCCACGAACGGAGCAAGCTGCCTCCGCGGAGGGCCGACTCGGCGCGTTGCCGCAAAAGACAGGAGGAGACAAGAAGCAGACACAGAAAAAACACAGAAGAATGGACACACAGCAAGAGCAAGCAGAAAGGGGGGGGGGGGTATGTAACAAAAAAAAAAAAAATAGGATTTGAAGATTCTTCTTCCAAAGGGGCTTATAAAGTAAGAATATACACCAAATTATGTGATTAGCTCTGGGGAGCTAATTGGAAAGGATTTTCACTTTCTAAATTAACCACTGCTAGAACTGTTTATTCTTTAACCAGTAATATATCTTTAATTTTAGAAGATACATGCTAAAATACTTAGGTATAAAACAGAGTGTCTGCAACTTTAAAATGATTTAGCCAAAATAACAAGAACAATATACAGAAAGAAATGTAGAACAAAATATTAATGGTGTGACAGTTTGAGGTGATTTTTGTGAATCCTAAAAAGAGGAAGATTACATCTGTAAACTAACTTTTCTTCTGGGTGTGATACCCTTTGATTATATTGGATTCAGTTGAGGGGTCCTTGATTAAATTACCTGCTGAGATTAGGGCTTTGATTCAACCATGTCAGTAAGGTGTGACTCAGGTTGAGTCTCCACCCCCTTGGTGGGCCAATATAAACGGACATACTCTCAAGACACACAGGAAGAGAGAGAGCGCTGTCATTTTTTAATCCTAGGGCCCTGAGAAGAAAGATGAGTCGTTTGCCTGATAGTTTGCAGCTGACCTTGGTGAAAGAGTTGTGACTGATATAGGAAGCCCTATGCCAGCCTACAGCTGAGATCGGGAAGAAGCTGGGCCCACCAAGCCTCAAGACGACGAGGAAGCCCAGAAGGAGAAGGCAGAGATCAGCAACCATCTTGCTTCAACACGTGGCAAATGACTGGTGAGAAAGCAACCTTGAGTTGGTCTCTCTATGGCCTTGTAACTGTAAGCTTTTGCCCCAAATAAATACCCTTTGTAAAAGGCAACAGATTTCTGGTACTTTGCATCAGCACCCCTTTGGCAGACTAATACAATGGGTATATGGATGATTACTGTATGATCCTTCCAATTTCTCTGTATACTGGAATTTTCTCATTTAAAAAAATTGGAAGAAAAATGCTAGCTCATGTCACCATGGAATAAAACTCTTATTTCCAGGAAATCTTAAATCTGGATATACACTAGACAGAATTTGCTGGATCTCTTCCCAATCCCTTCTCCTTCATAGCCCAACTAGTCCTCTGCCTTTCCAACAATTAAAAGACCACAGAAAAATCATAAACAGATGAAGAATAGGAAATCAGGCAGAAAAATCAAATTTGTCCAACACCCAATCTTCCCCCACTTTCACTCAGCATTTCTGGGATGGATATTGACACTTCTATTTTAAGTGTTAAGGAACACAGTCCCTCTGAATCTCACCTCTTCCTACGGTACTCTGTTCAAGTCCTCTAATTCTCACCACAAGCTGATGCTTTCAGTTCTTGTCCTCAAAAGGGAATTCCCCCCCCCACCTCCCACACATAAGAGTTTGCATCTACTTACCCAGCTCTGCTAAGAAGACTTGCAAGTTTTTACAGAAACCTTTTTTTTTTTCCTATTGTTTTTGAGCATTCCCCCCCTCCAGCTTCAGGTTTTCCCAACATCACCTAATTGCCATCTGGCAGTGAGAAATCACTATTTACCAGCAATCAGGACCATCACCCTACATCGGAGCCCCCAATGGTTCATCCTGTCAAAGCGTTAAAGTTTTAATGCTGCTCTCCAGTCTAGCTAAGCAGCTGCCTGCCACACCTTCTCCCTCCTGAGTCCCCAAAGTGGCACACCTTACCTTTGGTGTCTTGCATCACAATCGAGCTATACTTTAAAAAGGTTATCAGTAGATTACTGGTCTGTACATCTGCATCCAGTGGGAGTTCCACAGAACTTATAACTGGAACAGAACAGATTAAATACACTTAGCCTGTAACATATTCCATCTAACATTTCTACCCACATAGCCAATTTGCTAGCTGGCAAGAAAATCACTAAATAAGCTTTTTCCACAATGCAGGAAGGACCAA
>PVKH010042138.1:0-10861 GCA_004027955.1 Chaetophractus vellerosus
GTGAACTGTCTATGGGAGCCAAGTGGCAAGGAGCCGAGGACAGCATCTAGGAGCTGAGAGAGGTCCCTGGCCAACAGCTAGCAGGAAAACAGGGACTTCAGAACTAGAAGCACAAGGAGATGAATTCTGCCAACAACCGGTGTGCTTGACACTGGACTCCAAACCCCAGAAAAGAGCCAGCGTCCCATCTGACACCTTGTTTCCAGCCTGGTGAGACTCTTAGTGAAGAATTCAGCCACTCCATGCCTGCACGTCTGATCTACAGAACTATGCAACAGTAAATTTGCATTATATGATGCCACTAAATTTGTTGTAATATGTTATATAGCAATAGAAAACCAATATTATCTATAAATAGGGTAGTCGGATCAAATCACTTTACAGTCTTCCCTTTCATCTTTGACATTGCATGATCTGATGGCAATACCTGCTATTGCTAAAGTACCTGGGAAGTCCTATAATACATCCCCACCCCTGATCACCCCATCTCCTACCTATTCACAAATGCCTCCCAGGCCAGAGAGTAAATTAACCCTCCCGCTCAGTTTGCAAAGCTACCTGATCCATGACTTCTTTTCTATATAAACCCTTGCCCTGTTGATGTATCATTTTGAAGTTAATTCCATATGAATACAAATAATTATTGGGAGTACAGAATATGAAAATGATTTTCGCTTGTCCCCCAAAGGATGATCTTCTGATGGAATGACATCATTTGCCCTAAGTTGTGAATAAATTGATTATTTTCAAGTCAGTGAGCACACTGGATATGAGATACAGACCTTCGAGTCAAGCACGTCTGGGCCCAAACCTGGCCCCTGCACTTCCCAGGAAGACACACAGCAAGCTTTACCAGCAACCTTACACTCATAACTTTAACCCCTTCAAGCCTCAAAGTCTTCATTGACCAAAGGGGGATTCAATAATTTAACCAACACTTATTTCTTAGGCATCTTCTCTGACTCAGACATTAGGACTATAGCAGCGAAGAGACCACTCCCTTTTGGAGCATATAGTCTAGAGAGGAAGTGATAGTTCACTAAGGTTGTTGTAATGATTAAATGAGATAATAAGTGGCATGAAATCTGACACTCAGTAATCCTCATTCAGTGAATGCCAGGCTTAAAGGTATTCTGTCTTCCAACAGAAATCATATAATACAAATATTAATAGCAGCATTTATTGAGTACTTACTTTAGGCCAGGCCCTTCTCTAAGTGTTTTCCATGTATTAACTCATGTAATCTTCAGAAAAATTCCAGAGGTAGATGTGATGATATCATCCCCAATGAGAGAAGAATTGTGTCAAACTGGGATTTAAATTCAGATAGTTGAGCTCCCAAGTCCACACACTTAACCATGATTTCATACCACTGCTCATTGGATGCCATTAAAGCAAAAGGGATGACACAGTGTACAGTATTGGTTTTTTGGTTGTTATTTTGTTTCATTTTGGAATGATGACATCTTCCTCAAACCCCAATCGCACATGCTACCTCCACACTATGGGTACCCCGCATATGACAATTCCAACCCAAGTTACCACACTGATCAAGCTGGACAAAATGACAATAGCAGTACTTCTGTTACTCTTGGTTATTTTGTTTGCTGTTTGTTTCATGTTTGTAATGTGCCAGAAAACTTACCAAGTGCATCTCAAATATTGTTTAATTTAATAAATTAAGTTAAAATTAATTTCAAAAAGCTGTTGGTCACAGGTTATATGCATCCACTTCATAAATAAAGAAACAAAATCAGAGAGGTAAAGTAATTTGCCTAAGACCACACAGCTAGCAAGAGCTGAAGTTAAGCTTGAAATCTAGTCCTCTAAGCCTGTATTCTTAATTGTTGTGCTGTTCTGTGATTAGTCATGCAAGTTGTACATTTACTAACTAAACTATATAACAGATAATGCAAGTCTCAACTAGAGTCCAAAGTGATATCAAATTGGCATATAAACGTATTTTTTACAGCTTCAGGGTGTTTGGACATTTATTACATGGGCACATTACTACTGATTTCTTTGAGGAAGTATGGTTGGCTTAGTATTTAATTGCATAAATATATCCTTTTGTCAGTGTTTATAATTGGCTTCTGTTGCAATTAGCTTGACTTCAGCTGGTTAATCTTTATTTTGCTTCAACCCAGCAGATATTCTTAGATTTTCAATATCTCTTGGTGTTACCTCTTGTCCATCCTTTGCCTGAGGCAGAAATTATTAATCAATCATGGAGCTCTATCCTGCAAATACCCCAAACCGTTTTTAGAATAGCCTTCTGAGCAACAACTACCAATCAATTAGCTCTGACACAAGAGATGAAACCTAAGTATCAGCACTGCACTTCACCATGCTCTCTCCCGGAAATAGATGAAGGCCCTCTCTAGGTTTTAGACATGAAAGCACGCCTGTCTGATGGTAATATCAAATAGAAAGAATTAGGTAAATTGTGAATTAAGGATATCTTTACAATTCTACCCTGAAGGTCAAGCACTGCAGAGCTTTTATCATTCTCTGAGCTTTTATTAGAGATGTCAGCCCAGAAAAATGTTTACAGAGCCTGGATCCCTGCTGCTGCTTGTGGAAAATACAATATTTATGAATTCCAGACATATTTGTAGATATTAAACCCTCTTTCATTAATATGTGGGCACTGAAGACTTTACTAGGGATAGGTATCCCAAGAAACAAATTAAGGTCTGTTGGAGAAAACAAAGAATGGGTAAACAAAGCCATGGTTAATGAATTTAGTCATTGCTCTTCTCTGCTAAGACATTTTCTTGTATCAGAGCTTACTGATAATAACACTATTAAATAATCATGATACAACCAAGCCAAATACTTTTCCATGCTAATCATCTTGCAGGATTGCTACAAACTCCAGGGGGGCTACAACAACTTCAGACAGATTTTGAGAGAGAGTAGTTAATCAAACTTGTGTACCAATTAGTACTCTCTTGCTTGTAAATGACAGGAACTCATATGAAACTGGCTGCAGCTATAAAAAAAGAATCCGTTGCTTCATGTAATTGAAACACCCAGAGGTAGAACTTCAAGTTTGGCTCTGTGTCATCGGGACATATCTTCCCTCCCTCAGCTCTTGACCCTCTGGGTTGGCTCGGCCCTCAGGCAGATGTTTTCCACACATAGGACGTTGGGAAGCTCAAACGCCAAAGTGAACTCCTCCCAACAGTCCCAACCAAAGTCCTAAGATTTTGTCCAATTGGCTTTGATAAGGTGGTCTGACCATCGCTGAATCCCCATTGTGGTCCTCTGATGCTCCAAAACCAGGGAACAACTCAACATCACCTGAACCAGATACGTTAAGAGGGAATGGTGGATCCTCAGAAAGAAATTGGAGTGTGAGTACCACAAATATGGAGCAGAGACAACGGCTACAAAAAAAAATAAATGTCCACATCAGCAGCCCATTTGGCTCTAATCACATCTGGCCATTAGTTCCTCCTAGGCAAACACATAGATAAATAATTTTAAATTTTAAATAATTTTTAAGACTTTCATCTGCTAAGCACTGGATGCAGTTTGAGACATTCACCTTCACCATTAGCTGTGTGGCTCTCAGTAACCTCGCTGAACCTGTATCTTCATCTTCCCTAGCCCAAGCAGGCTTCAGAGTATAATCCAGATATCTGTGTATTGAAAATAATAAGATTTTGAGTAGCAGTTAGCAATAACCTATATTAGCATATTTCCATGCCTTGATATCTATCAGTATCTATCAGTAGTTTTAATATATTGGTTTCTTTAAAGTACATGGGTACCTATTTCTAATGACTATGTTGATAAATCTACGAAATCAGCATTTAAAAAGAAAGAACTCAAGAATTGAATTCATGAAGTCCGTGTCTCCTTGTGGCTTTTCCACTCATTTAACAAAGTGACCCTACAGACATTATTTAGCCTCTCTGGGCCTCAGTTTTGAGAAGATTGAACTAAAATATCTCAGAAGTCCCTTCCATCTCTGCCAGCTGGTGAGCCCATGAACTCCGGTGTGCATTCAGAACCTAATTGCAGCGTGCAGCCTGCCATTTCACAACCAGGAGCTATAGATCAGGGCCAGGTGCAACACAAACTCTGCTGCCCAGGTCTCAGCTCTATGGCAACAGGAGCCTGCCTGAAATGTTACTCTGATGAACTGGACCTCAGTTCATAAGGATGACAAGGATCCACTTTCTATCCTACCAGATCATTTCCAACCTTTTAAAAACTGGCTGGTAAAAGCAGTCACAGAGGTCATAAATTCCATATATTAGTTGGGGTAATATATGAAATTAGCTATACCATAATAATGGGAGAATAGTTCTGTGTGGTTTTAAAGACTATCATGTAGTAGTTAAAAGGACACTCACTGGAGCCAGAAAACCTTGGATTCAAATCTTACCTCTGATATTAACTAACTGGTTCACTTGGGCCAGTTTGCTTCAACTTTTTGAGCCTCATTTTCCTCATCTGTAAAATGGGCCCAGTAATATTTAGGTTAAAGAACTAAGTGAGGATTAAAATATGGCTGTGAGCCTGACACACCTAATTTTTAACCTGGTATATAAATAACATATTATGTGGTCTATCATATTCAGGGTCTTGATTTCATGGTTTGGAGGTGGTAGATTCAGGATTAGAATCCAAAACCTACGGCATCATCTAGCACATCGGATGCATTCAGTAAATATCTGGTAAGTGAATGAAAAACTCAACATACCTATATCCACCAACACCTAATCTAGTCTTCTGTTTCTTCTTTTTCTCTGCATGTAAAAATATTAGACGTTCTAACACATAATGAGTAATCAAAATATATTTTCTGTTTGGGGCATTAACCTGGTTTATGACAATCAGTCAAACAATGGAAAATATTTTCCTACTATGTTCAAGGTTTTGCCATCTATAGTTAGGAGGGCCAAGGATATGAAAGAGAGGAGGTACTTTCTTTCCCCCCACAATCACACCAATAAAAAAGAATTTACCTGTAAGCTGAAATGCACCTAGGAGCTGGAAAAAGGCCCTGCAAGTGCTCTAGCTCTGGCTGGTTCCCCAAATCCCTGACAGCTACCCTGCAATGGGCCAAGATATGACCTTACTGATCTGCAAGACTTCTTTGAAAGCAGCCAACGGGGTCTCTGAGCAAGGGGCCCTTCATTTCCCATTAACATGACTTTCTACAAAGTCCCTTGATCCATGAGCTAAAATCAGGCCCAGTTCCTTGTTCCTCCTGCTCTTTGTCACAAAACACAGTGTGTGAGCTGGGAAGAGGCAGGAAGGTGTTTTTCCAGCCCCTTTTGAGCACTTGCAAGATGCATTATTTTCAAGTTGGAATAGTTATGCCTGTTCATCACAAGCCCAAACCAGGTTGAATGTGCTCCTGGAGAGCTGCGTTGATATTCTGTTGCTCTCGAGGTCTCTAGTGGCATGTGAACTGCATTTCTCCTCTGCAAACAAATACTCCTCTAAGTGGTGATCCTATTTGACGGTGCCCAGAATTCATTGCGCAAACATCTGTCTCCTGGGAAGTTGCTGCCTACCTTATATAAGATCAGTGGACCTCCACTGCCTACGAAATGACCATAGTTCTGGCCCCTCCCGCAGGCCTCTGAGGAGACGTAGGGAAATGCAGGTCCCTCCCAGGGCTTCTGCGCTTTTAGAAATCCAAGGATACCTTTCCCTCACAACAATAAATACAAAAATCTCTGAATTAACAGATTTGGTTGAGACTGATTTTAGGAGATTTTTGGTTTAGTCTAGAGATTTGAGCTAAATGTCTCCTCACTAGAGGATGGCTGTGTCTCTGATTTTATGTTAGTTTTTATTTTGTTGTTGTTGACATTATTTTTTCAACAACCATCTTTATTCTCATCCAATTTAAACTGTGTAATCTCCATTGCTTAGTGAGCCTGCCAAATTTTGAATACAGTGGGCTGAGTAAGGGCCTTGTACACTTGGGCCCATCTGCACTCATGCTACACCAACAGAATCTCTTGGAATTCAGCTGCATTCTACCTTTTGAATTGGGAAGGGTGGAAAAGAGGGCACTGGGGTTCCAATTTAGTCTGGCCCACTCATTTCCTGGCTTTATTTATCTGAACGACTGGGGATGCCTCTACAAGCATCACTGAGGATTTGTGGCCCACTGAATCAGGGCCAGAACGATCTAGAAAGGTGAAATCATGCTCCACACCCCATCCCATTTTCAACATGACATTTGAGCCTCCACTATCAGCAAAGATGGTTTTGGAAAACAGGGCTGGCATTGTGAAGAGTTCCTGGGGTTGCTGCCTGGCTGTTGCCACCCAAGAGTAACCTTAGGAAAGTATCCAGTCCACACAAAGGAGGAAAGTTGTCACCTACTGGGTTAGCTCTTGGAAGTAACTTTTCCAATGTGCCTTAGGCACTCAAACAGGAAAGGCAGTTTACTGGTTTTATTTTCTTATTCTTTATTTATTTCAAGTTTGCCCCCAGAAATGTTAGCATGATGCTTCAAGAGGTGGAGGGGAAGTAAAAAGACCACTTGGACTTGAATTCTGGCTACCCTTTAACTTGTTATCATGAGGTAGAGGAACAGTAACTATATCTCCCTGGACTTTGTTTATCTCATCATAAAAAAATCAGGATGATGATACTTGCCCTGCCTACCGTATATGAATGTTGCAAAGGTTAAAATGAAGATATAGTTATTTAAAACTCTTAAGAACAATATAAACCATGAAAAGCATTCAAAGAGCTAAGGGAGTACATGGTACTGAATTGGGTCAAGTGCAAGGATTACCAAGGTCAATAAGACGCCCTGTCTTCAGCATCTTACTCTTTGGGTAGAGGAAGAAAATAAATTCCAGGCCAAATGTGTCATGTGTTTCAGATAATGTGGATTACTTCAATAATTATAATATAAATCATTTATTGAACCTTTACTCATTGCACAGATTTTATATACATTATCTTATTTCAGCTTTAGAAAATGTTATGTGGTCAGTGCGTTACTATGTTTGTCTTATAAATAAGGAGTCACATAATTGTCAGGCTCTTACCTACCATATATACAGCATCCCTCATCCATTGTTCCTCCCTCCTCAATTTAACTGCTCAGAGGATTCTAACTGCTGAGAGCATGAGGAATTCTTGAGGTCCTAAGCTTCAAATATCAAAGGAGATGGCACTACTTTTCAAATGTGATCAAACAAACAGCATACGAGCAAGTGAGCTTCAGTCTAATCACCTGGCAAATGTAATTTGATTAGATGAGTCCTACAGTATTTCCCAATGTTTACTATTACCTCTCCCACAAGGAATATCTAGAACTGTGTTGTCCAATATGGTAGTTACTAGCCACATGTGGCTACCAAGGAAGACAGATGGTCTGAACTGAGATATGCCTAAAGTATAAAATACACATCAGAAATTGAAGACAGAGTATGAAAAGAGAATGCAAAATGTCTCTAATAATTTTTATATTGGTTACATGTTGGGATAATAATATATTTATATATTTGGTTTAATAAAATGTTATTGTAATTAATTCTGTCCATTTCATCTTACCCTTTGTAAGGTGGCTACTAGAAATTTCAAAATTATATTTGGGGCTCACATTTCTTCTGAACAATGTTTCTATTGGTCAGCGCTATTCCAAAGAAATTTGGAAGAAGGAATAGTCACCTTAGATCAGGGGTTCTTAACCCTTTCTGTTCCACGGACCCCTTTGCCAGTCAGGTGAAAACCATGGATCCCTTACTAAGTCCACACTATACTGTGTATTAATTAATAGATATATCGCATCGGCACCAAAATGTCCTCACAAGAATAATGGTATTTTTTTAAATTTTCAATTCAAGTTCATGGACCCCCTGAAATCTTAACCCTTGATTAAGAACCCCTGGTTTAGATGAAGGATATGGAAAGTCCCAGGTAGGGAAGAGTGACTCAGTTATGACCCCAAAGAATGAGTAGGAGGTAAAAAATAAATGTTAACTAAAAACTCCCATTCTCACATTAATATCTCGAACAAATCTGTGATGACATCAGCAACTGCATTCCCATGTTTACGTGTCAACTGAGGCCAGTAAATTATGGTGGTGTGCAAAAAATCTAGCCATAGGATATGGTAGAACTGAGACCATGAGCACAGGGCTTTCCACTGTTAAACTCAGGCTCTTTCTCCTATACCAAACTGTACCTCACTCAAATGTTATTTACTTTACTATAGCCAGTGGGCTGAAGATTTCAGTTCTGACTCTTCGTCTTCTCTCTTTATCTCCTTTCACCCATCACTCACAGGACCGCGAACAGGATTTAATATTGTTATTTTATTTACTACAACCATTTCTGGCTCCTGCACTCTGCTTGATGCAGTACAAAAATAGTTTGCCCTTTGGGAAGAGAGTGCTGGGTCTGTGCACCACCATGCCTGAATCTGTGTTTATGAACCAGGCACATGGAGGGAGATAGCAAGTTGGTTAAGTATGGCTCCAGGGGGAGTGGATTCTGGCCGAGTTGATAATGGAAAATGGAGAATTTCATCTCCAGGTCAGTGACTGAATCTGGTCCAGTCTTTCACTGTCTGCTCCGTATGATTACTTGGTAGATAGCAGCTGAGAGTTGGGACTTCCCCTAAAGGTTCCTCTGGTCTCTAAGTGCTCTAGAGAACTTTCTTCCTCCTAGCTCATTTCTATGCCATTATTTCAAGCCTATTTTTCCCCATAAATCTCTCTTATTAATTGGAAATAAAAAGCTAATTCCCACCGACCACACTGCCTTCCACACCTGAAATGAAAGAAATAATAGGGAGAAAATGATATAGAAACATTGAATTAAATGTGATCTCCTGTATATTCTATATGGTTAGCATTATCATCATCAAATATTATTAATTTAATAAAATTAAATTCCTAAATTTAGGCTGCTCAATTATCTTACCCATATATATCAGGAAAGAAATATCATTTTCCAAATGGTGGGACCCAGTGATACAAAGGAAAGTTTACTGGATTCAGAATGAATAGTAGATTTAGATCTGGAATCTTCTACTAACCATATGTGCAATCTTAAGTAAACTTCATTACCTATCCAAGCCTCAGTTTTCTTAACTATAAAATGTGAATAAACTTGTGCCTGATTGAGTTGTCAAAAGTAAACTCAGCAAGTGGGTTATCTTGACTTCCATTCACTTATTTTATACCATTTTATATCTGAGTAACTGACTCCAAGATGGATAAACATACATTTAAGAGATGCAAAGGTAACCCATTAAGAATTTTGAGAAGACAATATTAGAATTGCTATTTCTATATATATTTTTCTCATCCTGGAGTGTATCTTTCTTATGTGGATAACTGATGAAAAACATAATATATTAAATGTGATAATGTTTAACATTTATGAATGAATGTATCTATATATATTAGAAGTGTGTGCTTATGATATTTTTCTGTTAGGAATGCACCATCAAAAATATCGTCAAGGCCACTGTTTTAAAGGGATGCTTTAAAATGCTTTTAAGACACAGTAGTTGAAGATGAGGAAGGTGAAGGAACCTGGGCCAGATTAATTGTGGTACAAAGTCATGCCTTAAAAATAAAATAAAAAATGATCAAATAATTTCATTTTCATGCATTTCATGCATTTTCCTCCTTTTCCCATAACATGAAAGATGGAATTGTACACTCTCTGCTCAAGAGTCTGACAAATAATGCTTGGTGGATAAAATGGCAACTTCTATGGTATTTTTGCAACTATGTATTATGTGACTATGTTCTAAATGTCTTAGTCAAGCCAATTGAATAATCTAGTTGCTTGAAAATAAAATCCCTCGTAAAGATACCATGATTTCTTTTCACTAGTACTATACTCAGAGATTGTTTTGTTTAGAAAAAATGTGTACAAATAGCTATGACATTGTTTTTGGTAATGAAATTACTTATATGCTCAGCTATACAGTATTGACTGAAGAAGACCTTATGTTACTCTTCCACATTTTAAATTGGATTGTTGAATAAAGTTTAATGTACTAGGGAAAAGTTCACAGTAGTTGGAAAAAACGAAACAGTCTATAAGATAGCATGTATAGCTTTCTCTTCTCTTTCTCTTTCTTGTAAACCTATCTTTCAGACCCTAGTTCTCAGGGACTACTCAATTTCCTTAATTCATATCAATGAGGTCATGTACAGTTCATCCTTCAATGCCTGACTTGCTTCACTCAACATAAGGTCTTCAAGATTCATCCATGTTATCCCATGTGTTTGCACTTTATTCCTTCTTACTGTTGAGTAGTATTCCATTGTATGTATGTACCACATTTTGTTTATCCATTCATCTGTTGTTGGGCACCTGGGTTGTTTCCAACTTTTGGCAATAGTAAACAATGTCGCTATGCACAGTGAACTCAGAGGAGGGTGAGAATTGTGGGTGATGGCACAGATGCAAGAGTGTCCTTCTGTGAGCTAGAGCAGATGTACATTACTATTGCATGGTGGTGGGAACATGGAGAAACATGGGAAAAATACAATTGGTGCGACCTATGGACTATGGTTGTTTTGGTCAGCCAAAGGTGTGCCTTTTGAAACATACCAAATATTGGTCGGTCTTTACAAGAGGGTATTTATTTGGGGTAGAAGCTTATAGTTACCAGGCCACAAACAGAAATTTCTTCCCATACCAAAGTCCACGTGTTGGAGAAAGATGCCTGCCGACGTCTCCAGGGTTCAGGCTTCCGGATTCCTTTGTTCCCGGGGCTGCGTTTCTCTCCGGGCTTAGCTTCTGCTTTCACCACAAGTTCAGCTGTAGACCATGAGGCTTTCTATGCGTTGCGTCTCTCCACAAGGCAGCTGTAGACTATCCGGGGATCGGCTCACTCCAACAA
>PVKH010042139.1:0-10866 GCA_004027955.1 Chaetophractus vellerosus
TGGACTGTCTCTTCCTGTTTCTTAGTATGGTTTGTAATTTTTTGCTGATGTCTAGGCAGCTGAATATGTTGGTGAATTTACTCTGATGGCTAGTTTCTCTCTCTTGCCTATTTTTTTTAAGTTCTTCTCTGATATTTGGTTTCACTTATTTTGAGTCTTTAAAATTACCCAGGGGCCAGCTGTATGGCCCAGTGGATAGGGTGCTGGTTTACCACATGGGAGGCTCTGGGTTCAGTCCCCGGGGCTTCTCAGGGTGGGCGGACCACTTGAGAAGGCAAAAACCGCCGTGGGTGAGGCAGAGCCACCATGGGCAGGGGGCAAAAGCCACCACAGGCAGGGCAAAGCCACCATGGGCAAAGCCACCACAGGCAGAACAGTGCCGCCCGCAAGCAGGGCAAGCCACCCACGAGTGGGCAAGGCCGCTGCTCACCGGTGAAGCTGACTTGGCATGTCACCACAGCAGGGGGCGGGGGGAGGGGCAAAAAAGCATAAATAAAAAATAAATCTTTAAAAAAAATTTTAAAAATTAAAAAAAAATAAAATAAAATTACCCAGCTTAAGTTATGAAAATCAGGCAGGTACTCAGTAATGTGCTGCAGATTTTTTCTCAGGGTTTAGATACAGAGAGAGCCAAAAAGTTTTTGTCCGTGAAATTTCCAGTCTGGCCAGCAAGTGACTCCCATCAGAACACCTTTCCACAGAGGTGTTTTAGTTTGGACTTTCCTGTGTTCCTGTGTTGAATCTCCAGAATGGGAACTCAAAGTGGGCTCTGCTGGCTGAATTCACTGAAGAAAAGCCCCCTGACTCCCCTCCCTTATCCCTTGAAACTGCTGACAGGGAGGAAAATGTCTGTTCCCCTCTCAATTGGCTGCAGTGAGCCAGGGGTTTTACTCCTGCTTAATATCTTAGGTGTGGGGGAGGGGATCCCTTTCCAGCCGCCACAGAGACTTGGTAACGCACATTTGTCATCTCTGTTTCTTCATCTCTCTGTCCCTTACCCTCCTGGGAGTTGTGTAGCACTGTCCTGGTCTGATGACCACCAAAGCAGTTTTTTCATAGAGCTTTTGGCTCTTTCTCCATTTTTTTGTGTGAGAACATTGAACCCTGACTGTTAGTCCAACACCATCTTCCCACAATCCCCTCACCCAGTGCATTTTTATAAAAACATTTCAGGCATTGTTTTTATTTCTAAATGTTCAGTTTGAATCTTTTTATATCATGCATGTCGGAATACATAACTCTGATCTTTGCATGCCTTGTTGCTTTTAGATGAATGTTTGACATTGCAAATTTTGCAATGTTGGGTGCTAGATATTTTTGTACCGCTGTCATTAATCTTGAGCTTTGAGCTTTTTTCTGGGAAACAGTTAAGTTACTTGTGAATAGTTTCATCTATTTAGATGCTGCTGTTAAGACATGTTAGGTTGGGCCTGGGTAGTCTCAGTCTAGTGCTATCTCCCACTGATGAAACAAGACTCTCTGTTCTCTAACCTATAGTCTGTGGGTCATGGCATTTTCTATTCTGGCTGCTAGGAATAAGGCCAAAAGACCACTGTTCCCTTGTATACTTTTGTGATATTTCCCTCAGTCTCATTTTGTTTCCTTATGCAAACAGGTGTCTAGCAGTAATCAGCTGAATAATTGAGAGGCAGGACTGGAACTAGGATGGGGCAAGATAGACCTAGGGTACAATATGCAAGGAGGAACTCACTCTCTCAGGTTCATGCAAGTGCAAGGTCATTTTCAAAAAGAAATGCTTCCTTCAGTCTTGCAGCTTACATGTCTCTCTCATGTCCACATTCTTCCATGTACTTGCTATCGACATTTGGACAGATAAAATCTCATTTCTATTTTATCATAAGTAAAATTGAAACATATACATAACTTAGCACTTTTTGCATAGATTAATTACTAAATAATTAGTTTCCTTCTTATAAGCCCTAACACAGTGTCTGGAACACATTGGCTAAGGAAATATCTATAAAGTAAATAAATAAACAATTTACTTATTGGGCATTTCAGTTAATTTCAACTTAATGATGGATAAAAAAATTCTATAATGAATATCCCTCTAGATAATTATGTATGTTAATATTAAAAACAAATAACTCTAGAAGTGAAATTACTAGACAAAGCATGTCAGTGCATATATATCTTAATTGCCATCCAAAAATTATACCAATTTAAGTTCCCATCTGGATTGTATGACCTTTCTCAGTTCATTGAAAACAATTGTTTTTTAAAACTATTATTTTTAAAGATTTAAAAAATGGTAACTTCAGAAAAATATATCTCTTCTTTAACTTTGAACTTTTTTCTCAAAATGCCTATTAGCCATTTACATTTCTTCTTTTGTGAGTCAATATTCCAGGTCTTGCCTCACTTTTCTATTGGGATATTCTGTTTTTTTCAGATTTGAAAATTCATTCTATATTCTACATTCTACATTTCAAGAATATTAATTCACTGTCTTCCATAATACTGTAAATCTTTTTTGCTGGGTATCTTATTTCCTCCTTTTAACATCCATATTGAAATCTTTGCCCTAGTCAAATAAAACATAATTACCAATTATTTAAATTTGACAACAGTAATAATATGAGCACATTTTTATTTCCTCTTTATAAAAGAAATTGCTCACAGAGTTGCCAGAAATGGGTCTCATGCTGAATATGATATTTGTATCACTGCTAAGGTCCAGTGGTTTGCCCCCATGCTATGGCCTGGATGGTGCTCACAGTTGAAATAATTTGTGCTTTCACAATAACTGAAACTTATACAAGCTCAGCTCAAATATCAGGCTTTATCTACCCACCCAGCACCATAGAAGCCACTTATTATCGCTTACCGGGACCATCAGGTATATGTTAAAGTGTTCTAAACTTAGCTCAGCTAATTTAAGCTCAAGTAAAATGTGCCTTGCATGTGAAGTCTGTTTCTCTTTAGCAGTAGTCATCAATGCTGGCGTATTATTAGGGTATAAGGGCATGGGTTTTCCCTCTGGTCATAGGCGGTAGGGATGGCAAAATGCCTGTGATTCATGGAGCTTTTTGACTCTAAGCTCAGAAAGCCTGTCTCTCAAAGGAGCCTAGCTCTGCCAGGCAGGGTGATTGTTGAAAGCGGCAAGGTAGGAGATACCTTTCTTTGACATTCTCCCTGACTTACTGCCCTGAAGTGGGGCAGCTCACTTATCCTGTATGTCTGAGCACTTTAAGTCTTTGAAATGGAAAAGATTGCTTATGTTTTAGAGACATGTATTAAGAGTAATGAATTTTGCTTTCTATAAACTTGCTAAAAGCAAAACATTCTAATATATTGTAAAAAATGAAATCATGGCACAAAACAGCAAACCAGAAAGGATTTAATTACCACACCCCAAATTATTTAAAGGGCCAGAGAACCAGTACATTCGGAACAGTGATCAGGTGGAGAAAAATGAATGAGCTCTAAAGTGTGCCCTTCGGACTTCTCTGAATATTTTACTTGTTTCTTCTAGTCTGTGATAGTTTTGAAGACAGAAAAGATAAGTCTTTTTTCTAAGCTTGCTCATCTACGAATAACTCTTTGACTCAATTCTCTAATAAATATTACAAATGAGTTTTGTGCTCTTTATTAGAGAACATTCTTATAAATGTAAGCTCCAAATTCGTTCAGCAATGTGTATTGAGTGCCTAATACATGCAAAGCATGCTCCTAGGTATTAGACTTAAAATACATGCTTAAAATATAGATAAAGGTAATGGAACGTGAAGTTTTTATAATTGTTTATGTGGTTGAGATTAGCTTTCTTTTGACTTGTAATTCCAAGCCTAACTTCATTCTTGTCAATGCCTCCATTAGTTTCAGAGTGCCTGTGGTAGAACAGAGCTCCCAAAATCATCCCCCAAAAGCAGGTAACCAATAACCTGTAATTCCACCACTCAGCAGTTAGGTTTGTTGATCAATCCCACCATTGTGACCACTTTACAGAAACTTTATTAGGTATGCTACCTGGAGTTAATTGCATCACTACATTTTATCTATATGGCTCCACAAATTAGGAGACCCTACATCTGTGTTTGGGCAATGCAATCGTTCTACACTGATAATGGAAAGACATTTCTCAATTATGGTAAACAGTAAGAATTTTAACCATTGCTTAGTGGTAAAATAATATAGTCATTTGAATTATAAAAGAAATTAGACAAGGTGTCAAGGTTATCACCACAATTATTTAATACTGTTTTATTAATAAATTTTACACAAAGAATAAGAAAAGGAAAAGAAATTTGAAGTATTATGGTCATGGCGACCTGATCATTATTTTCAGATGATACACGTTTATAACTGAAAAATTAAAGAGAGCCAGAAAGGGGCAAATAATTCATCCAGATAAAGAAGTGAATATATAAAAATCAGTGTTTCCCTTGTACTAAAAAGTCCCTTCAAAAATATAATGGAGACATGCCTTACTTACATGTCTAAATCTTTGATCAAGATACATTAAACTATATTTTGTCATGTACTCTAAGAAGATATAGATAAGAAGAATTACAAATAACTCAAAGTAAAAAGTAATAAAATTAAAATTAAAAAGTGTGATGAGAGTGTGATTAAATGGGAATTCTCATACACCATTCATATTGTTCTGAAGGGTAGTTTGTCAACACATATCAAAATTCATTAAAACTTTCATGTGCTTGCTTATTGACTGGATAATATAGCTTTTCAGAATATATATTAAGCCAAAAAAAAAAAAAGGATTTTGCTGGGCGTAATCTACATGGAGCTTTATTTTCACTACTGAGAGTTTCACAGCAGCAAAAATGTTTAGGAATCAAGGGCTGATCAAAGACATTATGTGGTTTTAGTAAAAAGAAGCAGGATGCAATGTTAAATCTCAGATTGCTGTGAGATACTTATTGCTGTGGAAATATGGTCACATGCGTTAAGTGGAAACATTAGATTATAAAACAGGTACTTTGTGATTTAAGTTCAGGTATGGTTCATACAAGGCAGATATTTGAATATCTAATAGGCACTCCAAACTTCAGGTCACCAAGACAGTAAAGGCTTATTGGTTCCCAGTATCTATCTTCATTCCCACAGTGATCGAACACTTGGATTTTAACTTGCCACAGGTTGCCCAGCTGAAGACTGCATAACTCATATTCCTTAACCATTGGGGTGCGTGTGAAACTCATGTGTGCAAATTCCAAGCCACTGCTTTAAAAGAAGGTGCATGCCTCTTTCTTCCTCCACCTTCCTTCATGGTACATGGATGCTACTTGAAACATCTTCAACCAGATGGAGGGCAGAGCAAAAGATAGGTGGATTCCGGTTCTCTAGTACTTTGGAGCTGCCATATAAGTTTCCCAAATCTCGTGCTTGGTCTTTTACAATAGAGGGTGTGCTATCTTTCAATGTATTGCCTTTTAGCAATACATTGCCCCTTAGCTTCAAAACCACCTTTCTGTGATAATGAATTGGGCCCTGTAAATATTTATTTCTTGATGCCAACTCTGTCAGAAGAGGGCATAGAGGGACACTTGAGGTGGAATAGGTTTTTCTTCTGGTTCTGGTGTGCTCCTTTTGCCAGGCTCCTGCAGAGAACTATCTAGCAATACCCAGTGAGCAACAGCTTCCCAGATACCTCAAAATGTAGATTTCATCAAGTCAGATATAATCATAGGATGCCACCATTGAGATGGGCTCCCTGATTTCAGTGGAGATGATAGAGTAGCAGAGGTCATGCTGTAGCACTTAACTGCCAAAGAAAAGGTGGGCACATCTACTGAAGTGGCAGCTGAGTATACCAGTAACCAGAAAACCTTGGGCCACAGAGAGGCCTAGCAGTAGCTGATTGATCAAGGTGTTCCTAGTAGTGAAATAGATGGTAGCCTACTGGAGTACGGCTTGATCTATAGAAGAAGAAAACTCTAGCTCTGGTTAGCCAAAATACTGACTTTCACAACAGCAGAGTCCCAGAATCTCATTCAGTTTTCAGACCTAAGTTAATTCACAGACCCTAAACCACATCATTGAAGGCTGCATCCCTTTGTGGAAGGAATTTGCACTGTTGCCAAAGTACTCACTAAAAATCTTCCTCCAAGCCTTCTCCAGAGGCCCATTTACTAGAATTTTGCACTGGAGAAAAGAAAATACCCAGTCTTTGCAGGGATTAGTAATCACTGGCTCTGAATTGAATGGTCATACCTGGGGACACTAAATACTGCTGTGTCCCAGTGAAGTCTGGTGAAGAAGTACCTAGCTGGACTGCTCAGAAAGGGTACAGAATGTGAAGATATCTCCGTCCCATGTGAATGCCCATCAAAAGGCATCCATGGCATGTGAGAATCTTACTAATTGGGTAGACAAAATGACATCCTTGCTCTGTAGAGATCAATCAACTTCTTTCCTAGCCAATGCAGTGCTTGCATAATAGGCCCATGAACAAAGTGGCCATGGTAGCAAGGTTGGAAGCTAACATTTGGCTCAGCTACATGGATCTCTCCTCACCAAGGCAGACCTAGCTAATGTTACTGCTGAATGTCTAATTTGTCAACAGCAGAAATCAGGTGCTCCTGATATGACACCATTTCCTGGTCAAACCAGTCAGCATTGTGGTAGCAAGTTGATTACATCAGAACCCTTCTATTACTGAAGGAGCACAAATTTAACCTCACTTGAATAGACATGTATACTGGAAATGAGTTTTCCTTCACTGCCTCTAATGCTTTTACCAGCACCACTATCTGGAGACTCACATAAGTATTTATCCACTCTCATACCATTCCCCCTTGCATTGCTTCTCATCAAAGAACTATTTCACCACAAAAGGATTGCATCAGTGGGCTCATACCCATGGAATTAATTTGTCTTACCACACACCCAACCACCCAAAATTAGTTAGGCTAATTGAAAGGTGAAATGGCTTACCAAAGACTGTTGGGGTGCCACCTGGGAGACATCATGCTGAGAAGAAGGACTTCTGACTCATATGTCAGAAGTACTTTTCCTTCATAGCCAGAACGCATGGATACAAGAATCAATGGGTAGAAGTGGAAGTGGCCCTTCTTACTATTATACTCAATAACTCCCTTGTAGAATTATTGCTTCCTGTCCCTGTGACCTTAAGCACTGCTGATTTGAAAGCCTTACTCCACAAGGGCAGAATGCACTGACTCTACTTTCAAAATATATCTATAATCTAATAATTTCTTACTACCTCCATCACTATTACTTTGCTCAAACCATAATAATTTCTCAGCTTGACAATTCCAACAGCTTACCCTTCCTCCCTTCTAGTTTGTTCACATTGATGACAGAGTAATTTTTTTTAAATGCAAAACAGATCATGCCTCTTCTCTTCTTAATACCTGCCAATGGTATCCCCTCTCACCTAGAGTGAAAGCTCTCAATCTTTGACATGCTTAACAAGTCACTGTTTGTTTTTGCAGCCATTTCTCTCCTGACCTCACTTCCTACCAACCTCCTCCTCACAGTCCTCCAGACACAGTGGTTTCCTTGCTTTCCTTTGAACATACTAAATATACTTCCTTCTCAGGACATATGTGCCAACTAAGCTCCTGCCCAGTGCCCTCTTTGCCCATATGTGCATATAATTAGCTCCTTCACTTCATGGATGTCTGCTCAGATAATATCCTATTTTAGGGAACCTTCCATGACCATTCTATTAAAACTTGCACCCCTTCATCTCTAATATCTTTGATGAATTGTTTTATCTCCATCCTATATGTTTGTGTTTTGATTGTGTAAATTAATGGAAATCTTCATGAAAGCAGAGACTGTGTTTTATAAACTATTGAATCTCTAACATATAGATTAGAGTTTCTCAACCACAGCACTACTGATATTTAGGGCAGAATAATTCTTTGATTTGGGGGACCTGTCCTGTGTACTATAAGATGTTCAGCCACATCACTGTCCTCTACCCACTACATGCCTGTAGCACCCCTGCTGCAAGTTGTGACAACCAAAAATGTCTCCAGACATGGAGGCAATATTGCCCCTGGTGGAGAGTCATTGACCTTGATCAGTATATTGACAAAGTTGGATATTAACAATGAATGGTTGAGTTCACAATCTGCATAGAAAAGATTGGAATGATAGGCACAATATGTTAATTTTGTGAAGATTATTTGAGTACGTATGTTTTTTGTATTTTGTAAATATACTTCAGGGTTTTTATTACTTGTACAGGAAGAAATATTGCCAATTCAGTCTTGGAAAAATCCCCCTTTAGGCCTCCACTTCCCAGTTTTTCCAGTTTGTTTAACTGCTCTCTGGCATTTAGGATACTTTGGCAGAAAAGCTTATTCTCATGACTGATATAGATACCAAACTCTACTTCCTTTGTCCTCCAGAAGTTTTACTAATCACATGTGCTAATTTTCCATCAGTTCATTTTATTCTTATTCTCCAGGAGAAGGTCATGAAAAATTATATAGCTGCAAAGTGCATGGCCATTGTTTTTACTGTTAATGGTTATTAAAAGCCAAAGGTAACTTGGCAAAAATAATTTAACAAGCCAACTTGCCCATTAATATTCACATAACTAGAGTCCTTTGGCTTTCTTAATGATAAATCTTCTGAATCCAGTGAAATGTAGAATACAGCAATGAGATGACTAATCTGAACATTACCATTTGCTAAAAGAGAATGGATAGAATTGGGGATTATATCGATCAGTTTTCTTTTTCCTTCAGAAATATGACTTGGTCATTGCCATATTATTTTAATCCTTATTAAGTCATGTTAATTTATTTTTATGTGTTAAAATATCAGTAGAGCCCTGCTTAGTATTTATAACACTGGTTTAATATTTAGACTCACTGTAACTACTACAATAACCTACTAAGGGTTCTTCCCATTTTCAATTTCTCCCTTCCTCTGATTGCCCTACAGTGCTGAAAAATTCACCTCCCTAAAGCAGACCTCCTTATCCCTCTTAGAACAATCAATGGCTGCCTCCTGTGCACTAAATAGAGAGCCAACTCTTTAATCTAGCATTTGAGAGTCTCTGTGATCACACCCAGTGTATAGCTATCCAAACTTATTTTGTCTTCACTTAAACCCTTACAAAGTCAAATGGATCCATATAAGCTCCAATTCCATTCTTATTTTTTAAAAAATCTCTTTACCAAAAGTGCTCTAACATTACTACTACATATCCAAATGTGATGTACCCTACCACATGCAAACAGTGCCCCTGTTTTTTTAATTTCTGGATTTGTTTCATTTCTCATAACTTGTGGCAGTGATTATTTCCCACCTTGGAGCATAGTTATTGGTAGAGATTCCATGTCTATCTTGCCCAGTATGCAAGCTTCTTCAAGTTTGCATATACTTGTAGATCGTTATTTCCTTTCCATGATCTTGTTCATAGTAGGTGCTGAATAAATATATTTTCAATGAATATAGCCTAGATTGAAGACTTCCTATTAGATCTTATAATCTTATTAAGATTAATTCATATGAAATCAAATTGGAATCTCTTTCCCTTAAACATGAGTGGGATTGTCCTGAGCTATGTTTGTCTGCAACTATTTCCTCAAAAGCCAGAAGAGAGAGAAAACAGAAGAAACTATACTGTATTAAAATGGGTCAGCTCCACTCAATGTCATTTTCTAAATTTGCGATGTCCAAGACTCTATCTTCTAATTCTCTTCCTAAAATTATACAGTTGTCTATTCTTGTTTCTAAATTATTTATTCTAAACATAACTCATATCTGCTTAGACAGTAAAATTTCAGAACTGTGCTTAGTAGAAATTTCAGTGCTGCCCAGCCCTGTGCCATCTCTTCCCCAAGAGTTGATATGATGGCAAGGAAGAGTATCATTTACATACCACAAATATGTCTGAGTTTCTGCAAAATATAATGTAAACCAAATAATATTGCAGCCAGAATCAAAAGTATAAGTGTATTGTATACCTGTGTGGTAAAATTAAAGATATCCCTCTCCAAGTGGAAATTCTCATCCTTCTTCTACTGGCAGGGGAACATGGTAACAGAGGCCTGATATAAGAGAGATTCCTTTTCAGCACTGAGTCCATGCTCTTATTGATTAGGAATGGAGCCTCCAAAGTAAAGAAATGATTTTGACATGATTTGCTTCTAATATGGCCATCAGTAGGGGAACAGCTGAATTTCCCCCATTAAATTTCCAGCTATCACAGCTCATATATATATAAAAAAAAAAAGAACTCACCAACATGAAAAATTTCTTTATGATGTGTATCAAAAACTGCTATCTGTTCGCCAAAATCCATTCTCCCTATACAGTATAGAGTTATTGATGTCAAGATGTTGCCCAGCCAAGAATTACATTCTCTAAATTCCTTGTATCTAGACAGGGCCATGTGACTGGTGCCTCCCAATGAAATGTGAACAAATGAAGTGCATCTCATTTCTGGGCCTAGGATTTGTGCATGCCTTCTTCATTCTCTCACCCTCCACCCCAACTGGCTAGATGCAGAAGACTCTGGGATGGCAGAAGCACAGATTTAGGTAATTTAGGTATTTCCTACCTAATTTAGGAAAGCCTTTTGCTGACCACTAGCACTTTAATTGACTCTAAATAGAAATTCACTCCCTTTGGGTAAAGATATGTACATTTTTTTTTGTTTGTTGAACCAGCCAGCTGTTACTCTCTAGCTATTTCTCAAAGGCTAGGAAACTTTCCACATTGCTAGGTAAAACTGCAATGATTCTAAATGTAACAAGAATGTTACAGGGACTCCTTGACAGTTTTTGCTTAACCTGCTAAAGAGTTATTCTTAGCATATTGTTATCCAAAATACAAAATGGACAAATATCAGAAATGCAACACTCAAAGTAATATTTTGCAACACATTTTTGCTAA
>PVKH010042140.1:0-10865 GCA_004027955.1 Chaetophractus vellerosus
TCGCGGGTGGCTGGCTGCGCTCCATTCGCAGGCGACCTGCCCTGCCCGTGGCGGCTTTTGCCCTGTCCGTGGCAGCTTTTTGCCCTGCCCACGGCGGCTCTGGCCCGCCCATGGCGGCTTGCCATTCTCAAGGCGGTCTGCCTGCTAGGAGAGGTCCCCGGGAACCGAACCCGGGGCCTCCCATGTGGTTTCCCAGCGCGCTCTTTATCCACTGAGCTATCTAGCCGGGCCCTATAGTATAATCTTGATACCGAATAGAATGATAGTTATGATTTGACACCAGATTATTAACCTAATAATCCACATTAACAATAAAAGAGAAAATATACATGATCATTTCAGTAAGTACTGAAAAGACATTTCATAAAAGTTAACACCCATTCTTGTTAAAAAAAGAAATTCTTCAGAAATTGGGAATGAGAGAGGACTTCCTTAATCTCATAACCTGTATTATTAAACATGCTGCAAAACCACTTAAACATCATAATTAATGTTGCAATTTGAAAAGCATTAACAATAAAGTCAGAAATGAGACAAGGATGCCCCCCATTACTGCTTATATTTGACATTATACCAGAGATCCTAGCCAATATAAGACAAAAGAATAAAACAAATAATAATAAGACTGAAAACTGTCCTTATCCTCAGATGATGTGATTTTCTACATAGAGAACAAACCAAAAAATTTTACAAACTATATAACTAATAAAAAATTAGTAATATGTAAAATTAATAATTTACATCTCCACTAGCAATTATAAATTAGAGACTGCAATAGAAAAATGATCCCATTCACAACAGCAATGAAAATTATTAAGAATCTATGTGTAAACATAATAAAAAATGCAGAAGACATATTTACTGGAAAAATTATAAAAACATTAATAAGGAACATAAATGAGACCTGAATAAGTGGAAGATCATACCAGATTCATGAGTAAAAATACTCAATATTATTAAGATGTTAATTCCAACCAGATAAATCTATAAACTCAGTGCAATTCAATCAAAACCCTAACCCAAATTTTGTGAACTTGTAAGCAGATCTAAAATTCATATGAAAAGTAAAGGATCATAAGAAATAAATACAAAGCTATAATAATTAAAATAATATAGTATTTCTTCTGGCATTACACATGTGCATACACACACACATACACATTCTGTTTCTCTAAAATACAACCACACATACACCAAAACTTGATACAACAAAAGTGGCATTATACCTTATACATGATTGAAGTAAAGATTAATCATTTAATAAAGGGTATTATCCTTTTGGAAAACAGATACTACTTTGTTCCTCACCAAGAAAAAAAAATCATTTCCAAATAAAGTAAGGCCTAAATGTGAAAAGCAAAATTTAACACCTTTTAGTGTATAATAGAGGAAAATCTTTTATGGTTTTACAAAAGTCACTGATAAATTTGACCCCATTAAAAGTTAAAATTTGGAATTTTTGATGCATAAAATTAACAATGGATTAAAAAGCAGCATTTCTAAAGGGCTTAAAAGTTAAAGTAGAAATATGGGTAAAACATATGAGCAGGCAGTTTACAGAAAAGGAAAAATAAATGGTCAATAAACAGAAGAAAAATGCTCCATCCCACCAGCAATTAGGGAATTGTAAATTAGAACAATAGTAAACTATTTCACATGCATCATGTTGTAAAAATTTGAAAATAAGGGTTGGCAAGGTAGGGGAAGAAATGGAAACTATTGAACACTGCTAGAGAGCAATCTGTAAATGGTTAACAGCATTAAAAATGTAGCTCTTCAAGCCAGAAATTCCACTTCTGGATTTATGTCCTAAAACAACTCTTACATATGTATGCGTACATAGACACATGTGTCAAAATATTAACTGCAGCCATGTTACAGCAAAAAAAAAAATTGGAAACAACCTAAATTTCCATCAGTCAGATGAATGGAAAAATAAATTGTGATATATTCATTTAATTAATCCCTATTATATAGCAATTAAAATAAATTAACTGAAGCTACATGTGTCAACATTAGTAATTCTCAAAAATGTAATGTTGATTACCAGAAAAGCATGTTGTAGACTAATACATATAAAGTAATAGTTAACATAAAATTTTAGAACTTGCAGAGCAATACATTTCATATAGACGAGTTATAGTAGGATAAAAGAGATGCTTGGAAATTATAAACGCAAAATTCAAAAGAGTGTTCCCCTGGGGAGGGAGAAAATGAAGTCAGAGAAGAGTACATTGTAGACTTCAACTGTATCAGAAATGTTTTACTGTTTTTAAAAACCTGAAGTAAACATACAAAATGTTAAGACGTGATAAAGCTGAGAGATCCGTTAATATATGTTTGTATAATATTCTCTATTGCAGTGAGGGTGACTTCAGAACTGGGACCTTGGAGCCAAACATGAAATGCATGCTGAATTCAAATGGATATCATTTAGATAGTATCAAAGTGTGGTCAGACCATACAGAAGTGATCTGAAAATATTTGCAAGTGGAATTAGGCAGGAAATAGATTTATTGGACCTACACATGTTGTGAAGCAAAGGAGTAGGTTTTTGTAATCATTGGGGAAAAGTGTGTCTATTTGGTGTTTAAAGTGATTGTAGGGTTTAAGAGTTTTTGGCATATGAGAGAATCTAATAGCTTAGAGTTGTGATTCCATTTTACAACAGGTAATTGAGAAATTGACTTTGTAGGCGTAAGTTGAAAGGCATAAGTGACTTTAGCTAAGTTTTTTAACAACACTGGAATGTTTGTTAAGATTTTCCATATTTATCTGTTTTGTTAATATTTAAGTACTTAGGAAGGAAATGCTTGTTAGAAGCATTTGAAGTGCTGAAAAGAAAATCAACTATATTAAACTTATAAATACAGTTTTAATGATTGAAGGAATTTAATTAACTGAGCTGTAAATGGGATGGATTGTTTAAAGTTTTGTTTGTATTGTACTAATTTAATTAATAGAATAATAAGATTTATAAGTTGAACTTAAAAGATTAAGGAAAATCTAGTTTTTAATTTGTAATTTTAATAAATCAAATATTATATTAACATCCTGTAAATAATCTTTTTCTATGCACAAAAGCTTCTCTCAGGAATACTCAAAAGTGCCACTGATATTCTGTGTGTGCTCATAGTTTTTTAAAAAATCCATCCCAAGTTTCCTAAATAAAAAGAATATTTAGACTTTCTAGAAATGCCTGCGCAGACAGCTGGCCCACTTTAAATTTTGACTATCAAGAGAAATATCCTAAATGAGAAGATTCATTATTTAAAATATGCTAATTCTCTTCAAATTAATATAAGTTGTTTGCAATAAAAATCCTAACAAGATGTCTTTCAAATGACAAAATTATTCTAACATGCTCTCAAAAAATAAAGAATCAAGAAATACCAAAATTATTTGAAAAAGAAGGAGTGATTGGCTCTGTCAAATATTTAAAACTATTATAAAATAAAACTCCAATAACATAAAATAGTGTGGTTCTGGCACAATAATTGGTAAATAAACCAAGAGAACCTAAAAGAAAGCTCAGAAACAAGTCTCTGTATCTGTGCCTGAAAACCTCAATATTTGTAGATTTAGAATAAAATAAAGCTGATGTTTAGGGAATGCTTTTTTCCTATTCTTATTGTCTCTTTCCAGGAGGAAGAAGCTGCATTGCTATGACCCTTCTAGCCTCTAGCCACCCTTCTACTCACTCCCCTTTTGGGGGAGGTTAAGTGACATATCTATTGGTGAATTTGAGAAGGTACTGTGTGTGTGGTTTGGAGCTATAGACCCCAGAAAAACGTGTTCTTCAACTCAATCCATTCCTATGAGTGTGAACTCATTGTAAGTAGGACCTTTTGATGAGGTTATTTCAGTTAAGGTATGGCCCAGTTCAATCAGGATGGGTCTTAATCCTATTACTGGAATCCTTTATAAGTAGAATGAAATTCAGACAGTTAGAGAGAAAGTCACAGGAAGCAAGAGCTGAAGGTCAGCAGAACCCAGAAGAGAAAGGAGAGGCCAGGAGAGGCCGCCATGTGCATTGCCATGTATCAGAGGAGCCCAGCACCAAGGATCACCAGCAACCAGCCCCAGAACACCAGAAAGCATATCCTTGACGCTATCTTGATTTGGACTTTTTCCTAGCCTCAAAACTATAAGCTAATAAATTCCCATTGTTTAAACCAACCCATTGCATGGTATTTGCTTGAACAGCCAAGGAAATGAAAACACTGGGCATGCTCAACCTAACTCCATTCTTCTCCCACTTGAGAGTGAGCAGCCCACAGGGAACAGGCATCCTCCCCTGTTTCTAGGGACAGGCTCTCCCCACACACACATGGGGAGGGCTGCCCGAGTCTAGTAGTTCCATCAGCTGGATGAGTTCATCTGCCTTACTCAAGGTTCAGTTCACAGGTACATTTGGCTCACACTAAACTACATCCTCCAACTTAACTTTTGTCAGTAATAAAGACTGGCCTCCTTCATATCAATTTCTTCAAAACCCACATGGAGAAGAGAAATGCCCCTCAGTAACCCCTATGTTAGGTGCATGGGCCAAAAATTTAGAGCAGAATTGTTCCCTGAGGGCACCTTATTTCCAGTATGTCTGTGGCAGGGGGACTGGAAAAAGCAACCATTTTTTAAAACTCCCAGTGAAATCTTTGTAACAATGGCCTACTCTATAGGAGAAAAGACTTTACAAGAATCTTATCTCACCTTATCCCAACTTGTCCCTCTAGCCTTCCTGTCTCATGTAAAGGGGTAAGAGGGGAGCTAAGAAACACTTGTGATGATCACAGCACAGGAACACTGATCCAATAGGAGACTGAGATTTAATCACAAGATTATGAAATGCCCCCATTACCACAACATCAACAGGGCTCCAGGGTAATAAAAGTGGACCAAAGCGGAAAGAGCCAAAAGGTGAGATTTTATTTAAAAGGGGACAATAAGGAAGAAAAAGCAAGAACACTGGAGGAATCTGATGCCTCTGGCACCTACAGCTGTAGCAAAATAAGCACATCCCAAATCCTAACAGGATTAGTATAAAACTTCACACAAAAGGCCAATTTGCCTCAATTCTTATTACCCAGTACATCGCATTTGGCTTTTTTTCTTTTTTAATGCAAGAACAAACACAGTCTGAATAGACACAGCAAGCATCAGAACTAGACTGAAATTGAAATAAGACCCCAATTTTGGAATTATCAGAAAGGGGATTTAAAATAACTACGATTAATATGTTAAGGGATCTAATGGAAAAAGCAGACAACGTGCAAAAATAAAAGTGGGCAATGTAATCGTAATGGTGGAAGTTCTAAGAATCAAAAGGAAATGCTAGATATTAAAAACATTTAACATACTATGTTGGTGCAAAAGTAATTGCAGTTTTGCATTATTGAAATTTTCGATTTGACGTTGGAATACATTCTTAAGTAAATATGGTTATGTCATATATCATTTTAATGTGCATTTCTCACTATGTTTTTTTGCTAATTACTTATTATTTGCTGTTTATTTTATATTTATTTTAGACTATCGAAATGATGTTAGACAAAGAGAAAATTCTAGTGATTTTCTTATTTGCTTTCAAAATGGGCCGTAAAGTAGCGGAGACAACTCTCAAGATCAACAGTGCATTTGGCCAGGAACTGCTAACAAACGAACAGTGCAGTGGTGGTTCAAGAAGTTTTGCAAAGGAGACGAGAGCCCTAAAGATGAGGAGCATAGTGGTCGGCCATCAGAAGGTGACAATGACCAATTGAGAGCAACCATCGAAGCTGATCCTCTTACAACTACAGGAGAAGTTGCCAAAGACCTCAACGTCGATCATTCTATGGTCCTTCAGCATTTGAAGCAAATTGGAAAGGTGAAAATTTTCAATAAGTGGGTGCCTCATGAGCTGACAGAAATAAAAAATATCATCGCTTTCACGTGTCATCTTCTCTTATTCAACGCAACACAACGAACCATTTCTTGATCGGATTGTGATATGCGATGAAAAGTGGATTTTATACACCAACCGGCAATAACCAGCTCAGTGGCTGGATGGAGAAGAAGCTCCAAAGCACTTCCCAAAGCCAAACTTGCACCAAAAAATGGTCTTGGTCATTGTTTGGTGGTCTGCTGCCGGTCTGATCCACTACAGCTTTCTGAATCCCAGTGAAACCATTACATCTGAGAAGTGTGCTCAGCAAATTAATGAGATGCATGGGAAACTGCAATGCCTGCAGCCGGCATTGGTCAACAGAAAGGGCCCAATTCTGCTCTACGACAATGCCCAACTGCACGTTGCACAACCAATGCTTCAAAAGTTGAACGAATTGGGCTACGAAGTTTTGCCTCATCCGTCTTATTCACCTTTCCTCTTGCCAACTCACTACCACTTCTTCAAGCATCTCGATAACTTTTTGCAGGGAAAACACTTCCACAACCAGCAGGATGCAGAAAATGCTTTCCAAGAGTTCGTTGAATCCCAAAGCACAGATTTTTATGCTACAGGAATAAAGAAACTTATTTCTTATTGGCACAAATGTGTTGCCCGTAATGGTTCCTCTTTTGATTAATAAAGATGTGTTTGAACCTAGTTATAATAATTTAAGATTCACGGTCCGAAACTGCAGTTACTTTTCCAACAACCTAATAAATGAAGAATGTGTTCATCAATATACCAAGGAGAGTCAAAAAAGGAATCAGTAAGCTTAATGATATGTCAATAGAAACTTCCCAAATTGAAATTAAAGGGAAAAAAATGACCAAAACAACAGAACATCCAAGAACTGCGGCAAAATATCAAAAAGTGAAACATGCATGTAAATGGAACACAGGAGGGAAAGAAAGATCAGAGCAAAAGACTGAAGTAATAATGGATAAGAATTTTCCAAAATTAATGACTATATATAGAGGAAGTTCAGAAAACACCAATCAAGATAAATACCAACAGAATTATCCTTCAAAAGTGAAGGAGAATTAAACCTTCTCAAACAAAACCTGAAGGAATTGATCACCGGCAGACTTACCTTGCAAAAAATGTTAAAAAAAGGTCTTCATGGCAAAGAAAAATTATATAGGTTAGAAACTCAGACCTACATAAAGAAGGAAAAGCATCAGAGAAGGACTAAGTGAAAGCAAAATAAAATCTTTTATTTTTCTTATTCTTAATGGATGTAATAGATAACTGTTCAAAGTAATAATAGTAACAATGTATTGTGCAAGTATAGCATATTGATAAGTGAAATGAATGACAGCAATGTTATAAGGGGAAAGAGGAAGGAACTGGGAATCCTCTGCACAAGAGTGAAATATTATAGTGTTATTTGAAAGTGGACTTGGATTAGTGTATATTGCAAACTCTAAAACAACCACTAAAAATGTTTTAAAGAAGTATAATTGATATGCTAAGAGGAGAAAAATGGAATCATACAAAATGCTCAATTAAAATAAGAGAACACATAAAAAGAGAGGAAGAAAGAATAGAAACAAAGAGTAAGTGTAACAAATAAGACTTACAAACTGATAGATATTAACCCAACTATATCAGAAATCACTTTAAATGTGAATGGTATAAGTTTACCAGTTAAACAATAGAGATTGTCAGAGTGGATTAAAAAAAAATCAAGACCCAGTTTCTTGTAGACCCAGTTGTCTACAAGAAACCCGCATTTTTTTTTTTAGATTTATTTATTTTTACTATTCTCCCTCCCCCTGCTGTCTGCTCCCTGAGTGTTCTGCTGTATCTGCTTGTCTTCTCTTTAGGCAGCACCAGGAACCAATCCTGGGACTTTCCGGAGTGGAGAGAGGCTGCTCAATCTCTTGCACCATCTCAGCTCCCTGATCTGCTGTGCCTGTCATTGTCTCTCTTCTGGGTCTCATTTTGTTGTATCATCTTGCTGCACCAGCTCTCTGCACAGTCTAGCACTCCTGAACAGTCCAGGACTCCACGTGGACCAGCACTCTGTGTGGGCCAGCTGTCTGCGCAGGCCAGCTTGCTTTTCACCAGGAGGCCCCAGGAGTCGATCCCTGGACCTCCCATATGGTAGACAGGAGCCCAATCACTTGAGCCACATCCACTACCCAAGAAACCCACTTTAAATATAAAGACACAGATAGGTTAAAAGCAAAGCAATAGAGAAAAATATACCATACTAACACTAATCAAAAGAAAGCTAGAAAGAAGCGGATGTGGCTCAACCCCTTAGGCGCCTGCCTATCACATAGGAGGTCCTGGGTTCAGGTCCCAGTGCCTCCTAAAAGAAGATGCCATCTCCTGCTGCAATGAGCTAGACTCTGCCCCTTCCACCACAAGCAGATGCCACAGGCCAGCAAATGCCACAGCTCACAGGGAACAGATGTGGCTCAGGCTGTTGGGCACTCGCCTCTCATGTGGGAGGTCCCCGGTTCGGTTCCTGGTACCTCCTGGAGAAGGCAAGCAAACAATGAGCAGACAGATGAGTGAACCATCTGAGGGAGGGGAGGATAAATAAAGAAAATAAAGAAATAAAAATAAAGAAAATAAAATAAATCTTAAAAAAAAAAAAGAGAGCTGGAGTAACTATAGTCATTTCAGACAAAGGAGACTTCAGAACAAGGAAAATTATGAGGGATAAAAGGGGTGATACATAATTATAAAGACATAACATTCTTTATATGTCTCCATGAAGACATAATATTCCTTAACATATATTAACCTAACAACAGCCTCAAATTATGTGAGGGAAAAACTGATAGAACTACAAGGAGAAATAGATAAACCCACTATTGTAGTTGAAGACTTAACACCCCTCTTTCAGTAGTTGACAGGTCAAGCAGAAAGAAATACAGTAAGTATATAGTTGACTTTTGGACAGCACTATCAATCCATATGCTCTAATTGGCATTTATGGCACACATCATCTAACAATAGCAAAGCATACTTTCTTCCCAAGCTTCATGGAAGATTTATTGAGACAGACCATATTCTGTGCCATAAAACATACATTAAATAATTTAAAAGTATGGAAAAACTATAAAGGATGTTCTCAGACCACAATGGAATTAAACAGGAAACCAGTAACAGAAAGATAGCTAGAAAATACCAAAACATTTGGAAATAAAACAACACACTTCAAAATAACTGATAGGTCAAAGAATAAGTGTCAAGAGAAATTTTAAATATTGTGAACTAAATGAAATTACACCTTATCAAAATTTGTTGGATGCAGCAAATGCAAGACTTAGAGAAAAATTTATACCATTAAATCCATATATTAGAAAAGAAAAAGGATCTAAAATCAATAATCCAAGCTTCCACCTTAAGAAACTTGAAAAAGATAATCAACCTAAGCCTAAAGAAAGCAGAAAGAAAAAGAGAAATAATAAAAGAGCAGAAATCAATATAACTGAAAACAAGAAAACAGAGAAAATCAATGAAACAAACACTGGTTATTTGAAAAGATTAAAAATGTTGATTAACTTCTAGGCAGGCTACAAAAAAAAAAGAGAGAAGACACATATTACTGATATCTGAAATGAAAGAGGGGCCATCACTACTGATCCCATGGACATTAAAATGATATTAAAGGATTACGATTAACAACACTATGCCTACAAATTTGATAATGTAGATGAAATGGAACAATTCCTTGAAAGACACAAACTACAAAAATTTACAAGGAGAAATAGATACCATGAATAGGCTTATAATCTATTAAAGGAATTGGATAAATAACTAATAGCCTTCCAAAAGAGAAACACCAGGCCCAGGTTCTTCTCTGGTGAATTCTAAGGAAGAAATTATACAAATTCTCTACAATCTCTTCCAGCTCAAAGAAGCAGAGGAAACTTTTTTTAGGGCTTTTAAAAAAAAATTTTTTTAAGATACTTAGATTACATAAATGTTTCACAAAAAATATAGGGATTCCCATATACCCCACCTCCCACACCTCCTACAACCTCCCACATAAACTTCCTTAATTACTGTGGCACATTAATTGCAATTAATAAACACATCCTGGGGCTTTGCTCACATTGTAAATCACACTCTCTCCCACACAGTTCTGCATGTTATATGAGGATATAAAATGGTCTATATCTGTCATTGTAATGTCACTCAGGATGATTCCCAAGTCCCAAAAAAGCCTCTGTATTAAAACTGCTTTGCCCTCTCCCTGCCTGCAGAGCATCCAGTGGCCACTGGCTCCACATCAATGTTGTAATTTCTTCCATTGCTTGAATCACAATATGTCTATAGTAGAATACAAGTAAGTCCACTCTAGTCCATAGCTCTTCCCCCCCCCCATCCTGAGGAGTCTGAGATGGTGATGTCCACTCCACCACTAATTGAGAGGGGGCTTATATCCCATAGGGAAGATGGATGGGATTATCCTGCCTGCAGCTGCAGACTCTCTCCATTGACTGGGATGGCCATTGACCAACATCATCTCCCTGCCAGTTGTCCTGGGTGAGTCCAATGAGCTGTAGAGTAGGAGTTGCTGCTCCACCGAGGTTCCCGGGCCCAACTGGCACATGGACAGTCCAAAGACTCAAGTCTCTGGATGTACACCTACAAACTCCAGCACCAAGTATAGGTTTGAATAGAAGGGATAGATGAGTCATGTGCAGAGAAGACATAGTTGAGTCCAACTCTGTCACTCTCAGGAGCACAAACTCCAAAGTAGGGCCCACTGGCAAGGTACCAAACTCCGGAGCTATCTGCCCTGACATAGGACCTGGGTGTCTCCAGAGCCCTCAGGAGCCCCACTATTTGGGGTGATATCCACTTTGGAATTCTATGAGATCCTACTGAGATGTGCATAAGCATTACCTCCGGGATGACCTCCCGACTCATTTTGAAGTCTCTTAGCCATATAAACTCATTTGCCTTTACCTTTTTC
>PVKH010042141.1:0-10867 GCA_004027955.1 Chaetophractus vellerosus
AATCTGCTTTTCTCAATCTGCTTGCTCTGCTGCCTCTTGTCTAGCCTTTTATACTTGAGACCACGCCCACTGAGGGGTGGGGCTCAACATCTCACTGAAGTGGCAGTTAACGCCCTACTCATAACTTAATCATGCCCAGATGAACAGATTAGTTTACAAGAATAATCCAATCTGTATTTTTGGAATTCACGATTAAATAAAACTCTGAAACCATTACACTCACCAAAGCGATGCTTTCTTCCTGAAGGTAGGCTTTCTGCAGTTCCTGCCATCCATGGTCTTTGGTTCCTCTGTCATATGGCAAGGCACACCCCGGCCTCTCCTGGCCTCTCCTTTCTCTTCCAAGTACTCTTGACTTTCAACTTCTTGCTTCTGGTGGTGTTCTTTCTCTATCTGAATTTCACTCTGCTTTTAAAGGACTGGAGTAATAGGATTAAGACCCATCTGATAGAGTTGGGCCACACCTAAACTGAAGTAACCTCATGGAAAGGCCCTATTTACAATGGGTTCACACCCTCAGGAATGGATTAAGTTTAAGAACATGTTTTTTCCTGGGTTACACTGCTCTAAACCACCATGGTATTTTAGCTATGAGCAACAGCTTTGACAGCCCAGTTTCTAAGGGAGTAAGAGAAACTGACATTATTTAAGGTGTGCACTTCACCTAATTTTAGTGGCTAGTTTCATTTGCATTTTGGCAACTTACAGGGATTTAAGATGAATTGGACTGAGATTCAGATGTTGATATCCAAGCTTCTTGTATTTTTGTGAATTTGAGATCTGGGAACTTGTCAGCTCTCTTCTACAGCTGGCAATATCTTGAAAAATGGATCCTATCCCTGACTCCCTCCTTTGGATATGTATTTCAAAAAAGTAATCCAAATTCTATCTCAATAAAATATATTTATATAATCATGATAACTATGGAAAATATAAAATACAAATATAATTTCCTTTCACCAATACTGCATATTTTGAGCTACTGCAGTTAATAAGCTAGGGATATATTTGAAAGTTGCTTTTGGCATCTCAAACATAATATGTTTAAGGATGCCTCAAACTAGTATTTTTAAAACACAGCTTGTGATCTCATTCTGTCTACATCCAACAGTCTTTCCAAATTCAGCTAATGGTTGCTCAGGTGAAAAACTTTAGTTAGTGTCACCCTTGATTTCTCCCCTCCTCTCATACCCCATCTCCAGTCCATCAGCCATTTATGTTGAATTTTTCTTCAGAATATATCAAGATTTGGACCACTTCTCACCAGCTCTACAGCTCTGACTCTGAATTAAGTCACCAGGATCTTTCATATGAATGTTTCCAGGAGCCTCATAACTGGTCTCCTGGCTTTTGTCCTAGACCCCTTTGGTCCATTCTTAACATAGCAGCCATACTGATTCCTTTCACCTAGGTCAGTTCATATCACTGCTCCTATCACAAGTGTTAAGACCTTTCATCTCTTTCACTGTGGACGTCATCTCAAATATCCGACCAGGCTCAAACAGCGACACCTTGTTACTTCTCTGACCTTATTGCCTTGCCGTTCCTACCACCCCGGGCATGCTCCTGCATAGCCTTTGCACTTGTTCTCCCCCCTGCCCAGATCTTATTTTTCCCAGATTGCTCATAACTCATTCCTTTGCCTCCTTTAGACTTTATTCAAATGCCACCTTCTCGTTGAAGCATTCTAACTGTTGCACTTGAGCTCCCATCCCCTACCTGGCTTTACTGTTCTCCATAGCACTTACCATTATATGTTTTACTTGTTTATTTTATTTCTTATCTGTAACCCCTCCTAGAATATTTATTTTTTCCTACAGGTCAGTGTTTTGTTCTATTTTTTTTTTTTTTGGTTTTGTTTTATTAAGAGCTGTATGCTAGTGCCTAGAATAATGCCTGGGACACAGGGACTCAAAAAATATGGGATGAATATTTATTTATTAAGTAAAAAGTTATTTCTTGATTGTGTTTTATGTGTCAGATATTGTGTTGGGCATTAAAGTACTATATAAATGTAATTTTATTAAATGTTAGTTTTGCAAAAAATATACTTAAATATCTCAGTTTAAATTGGGGGTGTCTGTGAGACATAATTTCTGCATAATCTCCAGACTTTAGATACTTGGTATTGATTTAAACAAATTTTCCAAAAAACCAAATCTATTTCAGATATAAACTCATTTGTACAGCCAGGGTAGCTACCGTCACTTCTATTATTTCAACTTTTCTCCTATCTTTCTCGGTTTTGTTTTACAGAAAAGAGGCACAGTTAGATGAAGAAGGACAATTTCTTGTCAGAATCATATATGACGATTCCAAAACTTATGATTTGGTTGCTGCTGCAAGCAAAGTTCTCAGTAAGTTGACAGTAACATACCTTCTTTGGCTAAGTTATGCATAGAAGCCCGAAGAAATGCATGGCCCAAGAGCCCATTGCATGGTTCTGCAGGTTCGGCACTGTACAACCCTGCGGGGAGGGCATTCTCAGCTATTGTTAGGCCCTTTCTGTGCTGAGTCCTATCCTTTTACAAGCTCTTCAGGGAATGGAGGAGGGAAAGCTTGCTCTCTGCCCCTCCCCATAGGAAGCCTTGTTTGGGGGAAGGAGGAGAATTATTGATACCCAATATGTTAACTTCAGTTACAGTTTCAACAAAGCAGTAATTACATGTGTGTAGTATGCAGAAAATACTAACCCCTCCCAATCGCTTTTGCACCCACAAGTTATGTTAGCTAACAGGAAATCAAGGTCTACATCTGACAAAGCTAATGCTGAAGAATGCAAAGTTCCCAAGGCTTCATGGAGAAAAAGCTGTTCTAAAAGTAGTATCTGAAAACAAAAAAAAATTTTAAAAAGCAAAAAAAGTTGTATTTGAAATTACCCCATAGTTCTTAATTTATAATTAGTTTGGTTAGAAAAGAATGAATGTTCTAGCTTTGCCAAAGATAAATAGAGAATAAATACACCCAGCTCAGAATAAAAGAATTACAAAGAAAGAACGGTAAATGGTTGGTAATAAGAAGAAAAATATTCAGCTTCATTAGTGAAATGGAAACAAATAGGAGATCATTTTTTTCTTAGAAATTTGGTGAGTTCTAAAATGAAATATGTAGTGTAGTTAAGGGAGAGCAAAATAATGCACATTTTTAATATGATGGCAAATTAAGGCTAACTTAAGGCAACATTTTTTTAGAACAATTTGGCAACATGAGTCAACATCTTTGTTAAAAAAAATGTTCAAACTCTTTAGCAATCTTTCCTAAAGAAATGTTTTGATTTCTTTCATTTATAGATAAGTGTTTCCTTATTAGAGTTATGTGACTAAAAATTGGAAACACATTTTCAATGAGGGAAAATAAATGATTACATTCATAAGTTGAATAAAATTAATGTTATAGAAATCAAATTAAAATTTTCAAAATAAGAATGGTAGGATGTTAACAATAAAATCAGGTTATTAGGGTGCATGCTATCTGTTGCCAACTTATTAATTATACATATTTATATAGAGAAGTTTCTATGGACACCCCAATATTAATTGTCATACACATTCTTGATGCTCTTAACAATTCTTCTATATTTTTAGAAAAAATAAGTAATGCATTAAAATGTATTTTTAGAAAAGCTCCAAATTAAGTAGTTTGTTATAGAAGCTGAAAAATGTATTGCTTTGTTTATAAGTATACATTTAAATTGCTGACCTCTATATTGTCTTCTCAGATTTCATTGTATTTTGCTGGCCAGAATTTTTTCCATGTGATCCATGGCCACTCTGCACAAAAATTGAAGATATTTTAAATTATTTTGATGTACAATTATCATCACCCTCCCCAGTAACTATATTCCACCTATAATACATTTTTTCTCTCAAACTTATAAAATAGATCTCAATGCTGGAGAAATCCTCCAAATGTTTGGAAAGATGTTTTTTGTCTTTTGTCAAGAATCTGGATATGATACAATCTTGCGTGTCCTGGGATCTAATGTCAGAGAATTTCTACAGGTAAGAAATTTGAGGTCCCACAGTTAAAATTTCTGAGGTAGTACTTCATAAAAAAACGTATAGAATACTTGAGATCAGCCACCTGGACCAGAGTGTTTTTACTATTGAAATGAAATCACATAAAATAATAGTTATTGGATAGTCTTGAATGCATTTTAGCATTTTTGCTTCATATTTTAAATTTAGTTTTTGATTGAATTTTCAAGTGTCTGAAATTAACAAGGGCCTATTGTGATCTGTTCATCTACTTTTTAAAACAATGATTATACATGCTAGTAGTTGTGGTTTTATATTTTAGAGACATAATATAGTGTTACTTTCTCTTTGTAAAGTACCCTTAGTTTGTATAGTATAATTAAATAATATAGCGCATTTATGAAATTCTGCCAGTAGATTGTTGTTTAGGAACAAATACCATGTCTTTCAGGCGCCACCAAAATGAAATTGAGAGCCATTGCTCTGAATTACACATTAATTATTCTACTATAGAAGGAAAACAGGAAACCTTTTGAGGGCAGTTTCAGGTGAACTAAAAGACAAATTGTGTAACCAGAGGCCTTTGTCTTACACTCTTGCTAAAATTACCTTAAAAGTTTTGGCTAGTAAATTACACAGTAGATGAGAGACTATTTCTGGATCTACTGTGCTATTTTGAGGACTGGAATTTGTGAGACCCTCTTTTTGAAAAGTGTTAACATTGAAAATTATGCCCTTGTTTGCAATGGTTATTTCTAAACTAGCTGCTGAAAGCAGCCAGAGCTTGCTGGAAAATGATGTCAGTGCAATACTAGCTGAACTGAAGCCCAGTTCTGAGGGAATGTAAACGACTCTCAATCCAGCTGCATTATTGATTTAACAGCCAAAATAAGAACTTTAGTGTTTAATCAAAATGCCTGTTGTTTACACAGTAACATTTTTCTTGTAAACTTAAAACAGCATTAAATCAAAATGGAAACCGGTTTGCAGGTTCCTGCCATGGATTTACCAAACTACTAGTGTCAAAAAAGCTGCCACTTCCACATGAAATAACTGCCAGGGGATATTTAATTAAAAGTTAACAGGCTGGATTTAAATGGATGATTTTAAATGAATTAAAATTTGACATTGAAAAGGTTTTGTGGGATTTGGGATTTTTGAATACTTTCAGTAGTTTTATTGACCACTGTTACCCCATCAGCTGTATTTCAACTTTTGGGTGCTCTGTCTTAATTTTAACTTTTCATTTCAATGGGCCATTTATGCAACAAGAGCACATAATTCAAATGGATTTACTAATGTTTTTTTCTACCTCCACTCATTGTGACCATCTGCCAAGCTTGTTATGGGACCATAAGAGAGCAAGCAGCCTCTGGTTGTATTTCTCTATATTCTAGAGCTGCTCTGCCCAGTAGGGTAGCTACAAGCCACATGTAGCTACTGAGCACAGCCTACTGAAGTGTGCTGTAAAATATTTACTGGATTTAGAAGATTCAGAACAACAAAAAGGAATGTAAATTCGATCATTAATAATAATTATATTGATCACATATTGGAGTGATAATATTTTGGGTATATTGGGTTATATAAAATATATTATTAAAATTAATATCACTTATTTCCTTTCCTTGTTTTAATGGGCTACTAGAAAATTTAACATTGCACCTGTGGCTCACATTTGTGGCTTGCTTTACTTTAGTGATTCACCTCTTATTTTGCTTAGAAAGCAATGTTTCAAACACTTTTAAGTCCTTTTTACTCAGAGTCAATAGAAAGCTTGAGTTAATATGTTAAATTACATAGAGTTTTATTTTTTTACTTTCAGTTGTGAGAGTGTGAGTAATGAAGAAACTAGAAAGGATATTATAGTTTTCATCAATATTGTAACCATGTTGTACCCAATTTTTTTTTTCTGGTTTTGAAATTGCATATCTTAGTGGCAAAGAGAATATGTTAAAATGCTGCTTTTCTTAAAAGTAAATAGTTATGCCATGATTAGACTAATTACATGGTAAATTGCCTTTTTTCTGTTTGAGGGAGTATAAAATAAAGCAACTGATTTTCATAAATTGTTTCATTTAAAAATCCTTGCTCACATATAAAATTGATATTTTCACTACATAAACTAATAAAACACACATTTTGGTAAACTTTGGTAAACTTCGACCCTTCACCCAAAGCTGCCACTTCCACCCAAAGCATAAAACGAACTGGGCCTCGTTTTGAACACTTTTCTTTCCCTCTCACCCCGTTTTCAATTAGTCACCAAATCCTTTAGGTTCTATTTTCTAAATACTGAATTTTCAGGATTCTTCTCTTTCTCCGTGTCCCCTGACACATCCCTGGGAGAATCTACCAATAGAGTGAATGGTTTCCCTGCCTCCCTTCATGACTCCTCTCATCTTTTCTCCATTCTCTAAGTCTAGGGATTCTTCTGAACTGCAAATATTTCTCATCATACTTTTTCTTGCCTAAATCCTTCAGTGATTTTGAAGTGTTCACTGGAAAATGTCAAAAATATTTGGAACTATTAAAATTTTACTTACATCACATAACATCCTTTATCACCTTCTGTCCCAGCCTGGCCAAAGGGAACGACTTTTAGAACCTATCATTTATTTTGTTCCTCTGTCCTTGGAGGTTTTGCACATGCTCTTTCCTTTGCCTGGACACTCTTCCTGTTCCTTTTCACCTAATAAATCCTGCTCATCTTGCAGGTCAATTTACTCCTTCCAGGAGGCCTCCACTCCTCCCTCCCACCTCTACCAGCCCGGGCAGTTGGCCTTTCTCAGGCTCCCAGAGCCCGCTGTACTTCCCCAGGCCCCGTGGTTATCACACTCTATTATCATTTCCTGTTTGTTGGAAAGGAATGTAAACTTCACGAAGCCAGAGACCGTGTATAATCTTTTAATGTTGTCTCTCTGCAGCCCCCAGTCTTACTTAATAAGGAATGGATGTGTGTCTTAAAAAGAAATGAGTATTTGTGGTTGGCAGAGAAGTAGGAAGCAAACACACCAATAGCACAAGAAGAATTCTTTTATTAAGGATAACGTAACCAAAACCCATTTTGGAGGAGACTTCATAATCTTATTTAGATATAAATCACAGATTGAAATACAAAAAAAAACATATAGGCACACATGATACCAGGATCTTTTTCACGTGGATGTGGTGAACTACTGTTTATTAATTATCTTGCAAGATACATCTGCATGTTGACACTTTTTAAATGTTCATCTCAGTCTTCCCATTTGAAGGTTTCAAGGAATAATAAAATACACACTAAAATCATAACAGAGACAGTTTGGCCTTGCCTTAGGCTGGGACAGCTCTGAATCACTTATCATATCAAGGAAGACTTCCTTGTGCGCCTTGTTTTACTCCCCAGCCTCTCAGTTGAATCTTTAATAAGAATGTCTCTCTAGTGTGTGTATACACACACACACACACACACACACACACATATTTACTGTTCTTGAAATAATTTTAAATGTTTTCTGATTACCACACACAGCATATCATAGGCAGAGCATATAATAATCCAGTAGTCTTTGAATACTATAATTCATCAATTCTGATTAAAAAAAATTGGATCAGGCTATTTTATCAGGGTAATACCTCTCCTGCTTTATAAATATGTTATAATCAAGAACACACTCTATATCTGTATCTGTAGTTTAGCTCCAGAATATTTGTATTCTTAAGTAGATTTTATTCTTTCCTTTGATTAATTGATTTAAACAGTACACCCTATCTTGTCTTCCCCCATTTAAAGCCTTTGCTACCAATATCAAATTCAGTACCCTGTCTGTCCAATTTCTTTTGTTTTTATATTCAATTTTTAAAATTGTACATTATCTTTATTTTTAAGCTTTCTCAAAATTTTAACAAAACAAAATATTTTAAGACAATAATTTTCAGAAAAGGCAAACTCAGTAACTTTACCTGTTTGAAACTGGTTTTTCTTAAATCTTCTACAAATCTATCAATTTGTGGACTATTGATAAAAATAGATAATCCCTTGAAATTTATTATAATCCTTTGGTTGATTTAGTTATTGAAATTATGATGTATCAAAAAAAGAGACAGAAGACATTTTTATTTTGATTTTTGTATTTATTCATTTTAAGTGGATATTGTGTCTTAAAGAAGAAACCATATTTCAGGAAGAAATTTTTAAGGTTTATTTTGCTACTTTCTTACTTTTAATTTAGGAACAAAATGTGGGGTTCCATGCTGCTTTTATAGTAAATTTCTGCAGAGAATATATGGGATTTGAAAGCTGCGTAAGAAAACAGCTGACACAGAATGTCCAAACTGGATGGTATTTCCACCTTAATCCGTGCTTGTCTCTACTTCTTCTTTCTTATTTCTTATTGCATTATGGCAGATTATGTTTTCCAAATATCGTTGGAACAATCTCTCCCATCCCACATGCTCTTTTGCATTGTGATCTCTCCATTGCCCCACCAACAGACAAAGTTGCCCTTCTCCTGAATCTGGGTTGGCTTTAGTGAATTATTTGACCAATAGAATGTGGCAGAATTGACATTTTGAAACTTCTGAGGCTAGATCATAAGAAATCTTGGGACTCTGGGACACTAGTTCTTTGGATGCTCTTTCTAGTTACCAGCCATCATGATGAAAAACCCAAGTGACATGGAGGGGCCACATGGAAGTTCTCAGACATCTCCTCCAACTGAGCATCCAGCTATGAGTCAGCAAAAACTCCCAGTCATATGACTGATCCTAGCCTGGAAAACTAGCCTGGTAGAGTATTCTGATGCCTTCAGTCCCAGCTGCCTTCTGACTCCAAACCAGTGCAAGCACTGCTCAACTGAATTTAGTCAATGCATAGAGCCATGTGAGATAATAATACATCATTGTTTGATGCCAATACCTTTTGAGGTGGTTATTCAGCAGCAAATGGGTGACTGGAACAGCACTTGTATTTTATTTTTCCCTTTAGGTTTTATGTCTGTGTTAATATATGTACATTTGTACACATATTTACAGATGAGTCAATGGCTGTGCCTAGGAGCCTAGAACATTTCTGATGTAGATAAGATAATAATGACCTTTAGTTAATCTAAAGCAGGACAATCAAGTAATATCCTGTGGCAACTAGGAAGATCTAACTCTGACTCGGAATCACCATGTGATTCAGGAGCTGCCTTAGTCAGAGATCCTTTAGTTACCTTGGTTTCCAGACTACCTCTTAACACTTGCAACCTCTAATTTAGTTCAATTAATCTAGAAATTTTTGAGGGAGGGACAGCGAGAAACTCTCCAATGTGAATATTTTCTCCAAGTCTTTGTGGCTAAAAGAGGGGTCCTCCTGAATGCCTGTACCCAATACCTTTTTGGTAGTAGTATATTATTGCATTACATATTCATTATCTCCCCAACTATTTTACATGGTAAAATGAAATTAAAATGGGCATCAAAGGCTGCTTGGTTGACTATAGAAAAATAAACAGGTAATATGCACTCTTAAAGCCAATGAAAAAATTAAATTATGGGCCTGTTTAAATATTCCATAGGACAATCAGTTGAATAATTAAACATTCTTTGATTGTTTCCTGGGGACACTGGCTTTTCAATTCATTTTAGGATGGTAGCAGTTTTATTTATTCCCCCAACTCACATGTTTGAGAGTTCCTCTATTAGCGTCTCTGTTCAGCCTGCGAAGGAATGTGTCAGCTCCAGTTTTTGGCTTATAAAACACAACGTTGTGATTTGGACAGTCTACTGGGAGCAATCTGAGTGTGATGGCTGATCTGATTCTTAAATGTTTGCGCAAAGTGTTATTTTGGGAAATATGAAGATTTTCCTGAACAGCTGTAAAATTCTAGTACTTCTCTAAATTATTTAATATAGTTCTTAGAAAAAATGCACCGTTCACTTACTTTTAATTCTTAAATTTCAAAAGGAACTACTTTCTTGGCATTTAAATACCAAGTTCTATAACTTGTAATTTTCTGGTTGACATGTGGAGGCTTAGTTTTATGAAAAGAACTTGTAAAGGAAGATAAGAAGTATTCTCTTTGAATTACTGGTACACTTTTCACAATTTTACAAAATTTGATTTATTGTCAATTGTAGTAGTATATAAGCTGGATCCTTTTTTAACATGAGTTTAAAACCAGTAGAATAAGTGAATTCTTTCTATGAGTATTTTTTTTTAAATTTAAAGTATTTCTTTTTAGAGGATGGTAATGATATATCTGTAGTTTTAAGGATACTCCCATTTAAATAATTTTAGTGACTCTAGTACAATTTCTTTTAAAATAAGGATTAACATTATTTTAAGAAAAGATTCTCTTTATTAAAGGCAGGAAAAATATCATTAAAGCATTAGCTTAGTTGCCCTCATCTCATGCTACTCACATGCTGACCTTGGTGCTTCTTCTGGTCTGGGTTTTTATATTCCACTTTGAGTCTTTCTAGTTTAGATGTTCTTCATCTTCAAATTCTAAAATGACCTCTTTCCATTAAACCTGACAATCTTCTCTGAGTTACTTGATTCTCATAAAAAGCACTGGAATTGATCCTATGTTTCAGTTGTGTGAAGAATAAGAAATGGTGGAGGAAACCTCTGTGCCTCATCCTCCTTCCTGAAAAGGAGGGAGATTTACAATGACTGATGTTTAAGAGATTTCTTCCAGATCTAAACTACAGTTATTTTCTCAAAAATCACGAGAACTCTGTTTACCTATTCACTAGGATAAGGATTCTAGGAGACTGAAAAATCTCCCTCCCTCAGTGCTTTCCAGGCCTGGTCTTACTAAATTAATTATGTAGATTGCTTAGCAATTTTTAATTAGGTGACCTAGAAGAAAGGAGAGGAGGTACCTGACTCTTGGAGACATTTGCCTCTTTTAAGTATA
>PVKH010042142.1:0-10861 GCA_004027955.1 Chaetophractus vellerosus
GTTAATAACAGGGGGGTGTATGGAAAAAATACACCAAATGTAAGGTATGGACCATAGTTGTTAGTAATATTTTGATGATGTTCTTTCATAATCTGTAATAAATGTTCCACAACAATGCAAGGTGTTGGTGGAGGGGTGATGTATGGGAATTCTGCATATTATATATGATTATTCTGTTCAGCTCACAACTTCTCTAATAAAAATATATATTTAAAAAACAATGTTAAATGTATAGTTATAACCATGAAAAAAGAAAAAGAAAAAAAAGTCCGGAAGTACTGAGTGATGGCAAATAGTAGTAGGAATCCGTGTACCCTACAGGGAAGAGCGTAAATTGTCACAATCACTTTAGAAGACAATTCCTTAGGACCTAGTAAATTTAAAGATAGGTGCTTACCTGAAGCAATTTCAGTCCTATGAGCTTGGAGAAATTTGGGGGGTATGTGTACAAGGAGATATGTAGAAAATGGTTCACTGTGATACCAATAGTAAGAAGAGAATTCAGAAATAATACAAATGCCCTTTCTTCTGTACAGAGCTTAAAATATGTGAGCTAGAGCTACATGCATCAGATTGGATAAATCTCAATAACATGTTCAACAGTAACAGTCATCTAATACATATTTAAATTTTATGTACTACTTAAATAACGTACTACTTATGTAGCATTTAAATAAGCTATTCACATATATAAATATAGCTTAAATATGCAAAACAATACCATATTGTTTATGGACCCATATATATAGTGTATAAAAATATTATCAGGAAAATTAAACACCAAATGCTGCAAAGTGGAGGAGGAGGGAGATGGAATTGACAAGAGAAATACAAGTTCTTGGTTTTTTTTTTTTTAATTCAAGAAGATGTATATATCAGACAAATCAAACAGAAAGTACAAAATCCCCATATATCTCTCTTCTCTCTCTCTCTCTCACACACAGAGTTTTTCCCTATTATTAACACTTTGCATTAGTGTGGTACCTCTGTTACAATTGATGAAACAATATGATTAGAATTATACTGTTAACTATAGCCCATAGTTTACTTTAGGGCTCACTGTGTTGGCAATTTTGTTTTTTTTTTAAATTTTTTTATTCGGGAAATATATATATACAAACTAAAAGTTCTCCTTTGAACCATAGTTAAATATACAATTCAGTGGCATTGATTACATTCACAATGTTGTGATTCCATCAGCACCATCCATTACCAAAACTTTTCTATCATCCCAAACAGAAACTTTGTGTGAATTAAGCATTAATTCCCCATTCTCTACCCTCCCACCCTGGCCCGTGGCACTTAGTTTTTATTTCTCTATACTTTTCTGTATGTTTGAAATGTATCAACAGAGTAATAATGCAATAAACTAAGATCAAATCACTTTAATTTAAACAACTGACTTAATATAAAATTATATATATATATAAGGAAATAGTTTGAAAACAATGTATCTCAATTCTGACGGATTTTTAGATGCTATCTATTTTAGTTCTTCACCCCCTGACATTTTTAGTGTTACAAATCAGCTGCCTGTTATATATGATCTTTTAGCAAATTACCTTTAAGCTTTACTGAATTCAGCTTGTACGACTCTGCAAATAAAGGTTTTAAACAAAAGTATAAATTTAATTGATTGAAGCAAGAAAAACTTAAGTGTAATTTGGAATTGAAATCTCCCATAAGATTTAAACAACTGATTAGGAAAGAAAGAATAGAAGAGTAAAAGTTCCTGTAATGATTTTGAAATTCCACGAAGGAGAGAAACTACCACAGTGAAAATGTTAGATGCTACTCTTTAAAATAAATAAAATCCAAACCTCTGGATTCTATTCAATGTTGAAAAACCACAAAACACTAAATGTAGAACCAACAAATTTATTTAAAAGGACTGCTGTTTTTTGCTGTTTTTATTACCATAATATTATAAACTTTTTAAGTTAGAGAAGCTGATTTGAAGTTTTTAAAATAAGCATTTTACAAAAGTTTTACAATCACCTTTAAGACATTGACACAAGTCTCAATTTTCTAACTGACTCTTTGTATGTTAATAAGCTTGCACCTATTAATGTACACATTAAATATGCTCTAATATGTTTTAGTGTTTTAATTTAATAGAACTACAACAAGGCACATATAGAAAACCATTCATTCACTCATTAATATGGCTAATAAACATTCATTATTCCTATGTTCCGATCGGTTTTAAAGAAAGGGATGAGTGAAAAAATTTTTAACTCACATAAACCTCTATATGGAGAAGGAAAAGTAAATGAGAATTGTCCTCTGGGTAAACATACCCCATTATTATAGGTACACTAGAGCATTCTATATAGGATTCATATTATTTCTTGTCTGTATTACAAAATAGAAACAGAAAAAGAACTGATTAAAAACTTTTCTAATTTCAGATCAACAATTAATCTCTTTTGCTGGAAAAAAAACAGTTTTCTTTTCTTTCAAATAGAACTAGTCATTAGGACAGCAGAATCACTAATAGTTTTTAAGAGAAATGTGCGCTTACTCATGGGTTAGCTGGTTGGACAGACACAAAATAATATCCGTCTTATCCCTGGAGATTTTATTGGATCACTCCAAGCAGAAATGATTACATTGTTCACTGACAATTTAAAGCACTTGCAAAATACAGTTTTGTATTATAATTTTTGAATAAAACATATTTTATCTACCCCAAATAATAATCACTAACATTTGAGTAGCACTTCAGAATATACCAATTCTGTTTTGCAAATAGCAACTCATTCCAGTCTCACATTAGCCTTTTTATCTCCATTTTAGGACTAAGTAAATTGAGCCAAAACTAACTTGTTCCAGGTCACACTGTTGATAAAATGTAGAATAGGTTAAAAAATAATTCCTGTACTTAAACAGAATAGGTACTTAAAAATATTGGTTGAATGAACGAGATAAAATTTTAAGATGAAATTCAAGATCCTGGACTTCCCTTAAACCAAAACCAAATCAACAAATATTCATCTGATATCTGCTATGGGAAGGTACTGGGTTAGGAACTGTATTTAATCACATCTTATGGCATGAATGGAGATCTAAAAGACAAAACAAGGAATTATTAGTAATGACATGACCACCCCCTTTCAAAGTGTCAATGTTTTAAGGCATCTTTCTTGCCCCAAGAACCCACTGTCCTTTCACTCAGTGAACTTTCTGGATAGATTAGAGGATATAGTATAAAGAAGAGAAAGAAAATATATTATTCCATAGAAGTAGAAGGGAACCAAAACCTAGGTCCAAAGATAAAGAATGAGTTGATGTGACACGGATGAAGAAAACGAGAAATCTCTCCTCATCACAAGTAATTCAGAATCTGGCTCTGGCTCTTTGGGAAAACTCAGGATTTGTGCCTCACAGAACCACGATGAAAGGGGGTCAAGGAGAATTTGATCGAGTCATCCAAGTGAAGAATATTGGAAGGGTGGCATAGAGGGAGGAGAAAAAGAAAATAATTCTGTACCCGAGCTCATTCCTAAGAGGCAAGAGGTGCATTGCTTAAAGAAGATAGGTTATGACTGTAGAAAAGGATAGAGGAAAAATGAAAAGGATCTCTCATCCTCGACCAGCTATCAATACCTAGAGTCAGCTGACACAGAGGAGTTGTATATAGACCCAAATCAGCAACCATTGCATCTTCCTGGAACAGGTATCCAAAATGTGTGTAGGCCAGTACTCCCCTTGTCTTGTCAATCCCATTAATTGCTGTCTACACTGCTCACTTGCAAGATACCAAAGTAGCATCATTAGTGACTTCTAACTCCTGGATAGAAAAATTGAAAGGGAAAATTTTCAAGAAAAATCAATCAAACCAATTAGTAAGAAACAAATACAAAAGTAAAAGCATGAGCTATATCTTGTGAAAAGAACACTAGAAAGAAACAATACTTCAGCCTCATGTATCTATGGACACCTTGCATTTATAAGCCACAGTGGTAATATTTTTGTTGTTTTTATTGACTTGTTTTGTTTTTAATTCAAGGAAAAAACACAAACCTCAACAAGATATTTGGCACTGGGTAAGGCACGGCACAAAATTCCATAACAGGTAACACACGTCTTTAAGGATTTTATCATCTCATGGAGGAGATATAAATTTAACTAAAAATTATGACAGTGGGGACTAAAATTCCAGTAGAGAGTTTGCCCTTGAGTTTAAATACAGAACAATCCAAGATGTTAACAACAAATGTTAAAATGGCAGTCATTTCCATAAATGAGTCTACACAGTAAACAATGAAAGGGATAGGGATATCAAAGGGTGCTATTTTAATATAAATAAAGAATGAAGGAGGAGATAGATGATACATTTAATCTGCTCTGAGCTGAAAAGACCGATTCTCATGTACAGCTTTGAGACCTGCTCCATCACAGAGTTGATGGCATTTCATTTGCTGGAGCAATACTCTACCCAGTCTTCAAGGAACAGTCAGGTGACAAGGACAAACAACACAGAGGTCCAGTTTGTTGATGAGAAGCACTGAATGTACATGGTCCAAGATACTGCCATGCCCACCGTTCTCATGATAAGTGCTCAGGCTAGGCGAGGTCTGAAATGCGGATGACAAAGGTAGAGAAAGACACATTCCAGAAAGTGAGTTGCAGTGACAAGACCATGGCCATCATCACGCTATCATCATCAAAAGAATCGAACGTCCTGGGAGATGACTGACGTGTGCATGTGGGCCGCTGAAAGAGGTGAAGTGTTTTCTGTGCTCATTCGTCATGGTGCTATGCTCCAATCTCTTTTGGTATCTGCACAGAAGGCTGGACATTACCTCACATGAGCTGGTAGATGCATGCTTAACTCTTTAAAAGTCAGAAACCACTCTGACCATTGAGTTATGTTGGGTAGTCAGAATTTGAGAATGTAATTAATGCCACTGAATGGTATACTGGAAAGTGGTTAAAATGGGAAATACTATGTTGTATATATATGACCACAAGAATTTTTTTAAAAGAAGTAAAAGTCTAGTGGGTAGATCAAGAAGTCCAATGCACTGTGATGAAAGTCAGATAGGAAGTACAAAGTGAGTCTCTTGGCCCATCTTGGAGGTTAAGGAAGACTCCCTGGATGAAGGGCCATCTAAGCTAAGATGTACAGGAAGAAGATGAGTTAACAAAGTGAAAGGGGAAGAAAGACCATTAATAGAGGAACATGTACAGGACTCTTTGCTTCTGAAGCTTCAGGGAAAAGCAGGGGAAATACTCTTTTTATCACTTCTTCATATCACATTCCTTTACATCAACTGAAAATAAATAAGTACATACTTATTTTAAGAATGTGAACCCTTAAGCACATGCTGTATTGTGGATAAGAATTCTTAAGTATATCATTTGTTAAAAATCATGAACCTGCAAGGATTTTCAAAAATTCATTTGTCTCAACTCCCTAAAATGTTTGCATTATTAAAGGTTGTTCTCTGCATAACACTATAGTAAGAAAGTAAATGGGCCACAATTGACTAAATAAACAATTAACTTCTTTACTTCATTCATTCATTTACTTATTATACAAATATTTAACGAGTTCCCACTATTGCTCAGCATTTCTCTCAGGTTGCTTATTTTAGTAGTGGAGAGAAGGAAAGGTCAGCACCAACACAAGTAAACAACTAAATAAAGCATGTAACACTTCAAATATAAACTTTAAGGGCAAAGCAGAGCAAATGATCCATAAACCTAAGAAGGCCAAGGCACATAAAAAAGTTCATTTAAATCCTTAAAATGCTGCTGAAATCAAACTAGAATACACTAACAATTCCTTCTAATAAATGGCACTATTATCTTTTCTTTACAACTTACCATAAAGCCACAAGTCACAGAATATGATTTCTAGAATTAGACTCATTAGATTATTAGGAATAACCAGCGGTTCTATTACCTTAGTGTGAAGCAAAGTGAGGAAGGGTCTCTAAACCTCGTTACCCCATTCTCTAATGGGGTGAATTTCAATAAGTTAGTTAACCTTCTAAGAACCTCACTCCCTCTTTTACAATATGGACATAAAATGACAATATCAGACTTGTTGAGTTGTTTTGGGGCTTAAAATGAGTTAGATCACGTTAAATGAATTAATTCATATCAGGCTCGTAGAGCAGTGCCTAGCACGGCACGTTAGCCACCCGTATTGAATCTCCGTGAGTTTTATAAATGACTTCTACTTTCTTATGACTTCGATAGCTACCATGCAAGGCTATTTTTGGCTGTCCTGAATCAGCTTCCAGATGATAAAAAGTTGATTTCCTCTTAATAATCCTGCCTGCTAAAATCCTGATGAAGTTTCCATTGTTATGGCAGAATCAGGGATTTCTGTGCAAGTTGCTTGGGCATCTCATTTAGTAACCAGCCCGTCCTCATGGAGATGTCACACAGACATTCACATGCCAGACCTTCTCTCCTCCCTGTAAGTGTTACTTGGTGGTTACAGAATCAAGACAGGAACCTCCTCCCTCCTTCCTGGCAGCCTCCCTACTCAGGCCCTGCATGCTGTGTAAAGTGGACAGGGGCCTCCAGTGAGACTGTCCCACGCACAGGTGAGTTTCCTGAGGTGGGCGGCCCTGGTAGCAGTGCAGGACAGGCAGGCATTCGGCTGACATTGCTAGGCATCGAGAAGCTCGACACTGGGACTCTTTCTCCTTTGCCATTTATGTCGTGATAGCTTTGGAATCAATCCCTGTCCCCTCTGGGCTATTACCATCAAGTTCATTTGCCTTTCACACAAGGGAACTGAAGAATAGTATACTTGGGTGTCCCATTGCTCCCCTCGAGACAACACACAGCAGCGGTGACCTCATAAAGAAGGGCAGCACACATACTCATTTCAAAGGTTGCATGCATGGCCACACATCAGCGGACTTGGTAGGATTTTACAGGTGGAATGGATGCTCAGTGCCACTTGTCCACTGGTTTCCAAGAGACATGTTCAGATGCTCATCTCATCCTGACTACTCTCCACAATTTTGGAGCAAGCAACCTGTTGGTGAATGACAGTCATGGTCCATGTTTCTCAATCAGGTAGAAAGGTACAGTTGCAATTCCTGAAGCATGATACAGTTGGTCTCTATCTGCCCTCCTCCCACGGACCAAACAGAGGCCGCAAACTTGGGTCAGTAGCTCTTCTCTGCAGACCTAAACCTTCCCTCCGATGCACTGGTCTAAGTCAAATCTGGGGACCAAGACGTCTTAGTAAATCCATTTGACTTGCCCTGGGATATAAGCTACAAGCTCTTTATCAGTTAAAAAACATAACTATGATATATTGATCTCCCTTCTGTCTGTGCCTGTCTCCCAACTGGCTCTGAACCAGATAAGTAGAAAGAATGAGAAGGATGATATCTATTTATCTCATCCAATTTCAACAATTAGCTCTTTAAGAAAAGTAATTTTAAAGTGGAGGAATCTTATCTAAAATATATGAGAATCAGTAAAAGACTAAAAGCCTGACTAAGAAAATGGAATCTCTACCAGGAACCACCTTTGCACTATTTTTTTTTAAACATATATAAATAAGCCAAATCTGCAAACGTGATGTAGATAAGACAATATGTATAGGTAAGTTATTATATATTTATTAATGAATGTGAGAAAATAAATGGAATAAGCCATTTAAACAAGTAATTGAGCTTGCAACTTAAAACATGATTTTTTAGTAACACAAATGCTGAAGCCACCTTTTCTCCTAATTTGCTATTAAGGGACAACTTATGTCTGAGTATCAGGAGGTACCCATTTTCAGAGGAGCTGATATCAGCAGTGATCATCTTTCACATACTACATATTCCACTCCTCATATCTAAGAGAAAATGGCTCATTTTTTTTAACGAATGCATGAGAAATGCAAATGTGAACTCATTCATATCTATGTTTAACACATAATGGAATAAAATGTCTTCTTTTGCCTTACATAGCATTTTGTACCTTATCAACCACCATTAAAATGCATTAAATGACTCTAATAATGATGCACAATTGACCTGCCCAGTGCCTCAGCATTCCTAATCATGTCTAATTTTCAGTCTGAAAACGAAGAGCAGCCTAATTATCAAACTACTAACTTCAGGTCCTTTAAAGTAAAAGAACATTAATCAGTTTCAACCCTCCATTTTATGAACTTATATGCTTCTGAATGAAACTATCAGTGACATAATTCCATGTGTGCCTGAGACATTAACAAATCCTAGGCTTGATAAATTAGGTATCCCTTATGTCTGTGATTCCCCACTGTACGGATCTATAACATATTCCAATGTTTCTACCCTTAAAATATCAACTAATATTAGAAAACCTGCGTTTAATCTAGTCATTTAAGATATATGTTCTATCTCCAAAGAATAAATAGCATGAAACTGTCTATATGGATCAAAGAAAAAGACTGCCTGATATTTAGTATGAACCTTCCCTTGAATTTTAAATATAAGTTAGAACTAACAAAGAACAAAGCTTATTAACAATTTAAGAGACCATCCCGCAATTTCTGAAGAAATCAAACCCCTCTCTCATTTTCCCACAAACTCTGCCTAAGATTATCATACTATGGTAGAGGCAGGGGGGTCCAGGACAGGTGAGAGGTGAGGATGGAGAGTGCAAGACAGAAGGTCATGGAAGGAAAGCATCTGCTTCGTGTTTGGGACTTTGGCCTTTCTTTTACAGGCTGGCATTTTCCTAGGGCAGTAAAAGATGTTTTCTCAAACAAAAGAAATTGTTTATCAAAAAATTTAGGGCTATCAAACCATTTGGACAAACATTAATCAGATTTCTTTATACCAGGATTTCTAAGAGCCCTTAATATGCAAATGACTATTTCTCAGCAGCAATAATTTTGTAGTATACTCTATAGAGTTTCTCGTTTTCATTTGACCATGGAATGCTTTTCCAAGAGAACATTTCTTTACAGAAGTTGGCAACACAGAATGCACTTTGGGTGTGTTTGGGCAAGTGAGAGCCATTGACAGGTTTTAATCTCAGGAGTGATATGATTTGATATGCATTTGAGATAGATTTCTCAGAGGACTGCGTGAAAACAGGTTGTAAGGTGACAGTGTCAAGACAAGATGATTGAGCCAGAGAAAAAGCAGTAGTCCTGGGATAAAAAAGGAGTATAAAGATTAGCATCTATCTAAGTGAAAACATTGGCATCACTTGATAATTGATGGTTGTGTTGAGGGGATAGATAATAGATACCTCCTAGGTTTGAAGTTAAGATGACTGAGTGAATACTGGTGCCAAGAATCAAGATAGATAATGGTAGAAGGAGTATCATAAACAAATACACAAACACAAGTAAATTAGAGTATACAAAGTTTTTTCATGCTCATTACTTTATCCAACGCTCATAACAACTCTAAAAAAAGACATAGGCATCATATATACATTTTTTTTATTTCAAAGATGAGGAAAATGAGATCAGAAATTTAATTCCTCAGTGAAGGTAAGCTAAAGTCAAATATGCATATTAAGATGAGAATTTTCCCCTAAAACCATCTCTTAATAAAGGGAGAATTTTCCTGTATTCAGGTTCTTAGAAAATGTTTCAAAGTACAGGGCACTGTTTACTTTCTACTGAAGAAATTGCATTGCCCTGAAATGCCCTCAGTCAATTTTGGGTGAGATGTTTCTAGAGCTCACCTGAATGAGTTGATAAAAAAAGGGAGGGCAAAGGAATGTAACTCAGATTTAGGATTAATTCTTAGGGTTCTGCTCTAAGAGTTGCCACTGTTAAAAGTTATTATATATAAATCTTTTAAATATTTCTTTGAAACTGTTACATTTTAGAGATCATGACACACCTACAACACAGGTCCAAAAAGAAACTTTTCTTCTTATGTTGTACAAATGGTATTTATGGATTAATATACAACTTATAATGGCAAGATCATACGCAAAAATTAAATCTGCTGTATTTTAAATCAGCGTAGAAGTTGATATCAATGTAGAAAGGACGGAGTCAAAAAACTGTATTAGAAGATCCAAAGAGTGGCTCTAAATGTTGAAGTTGTATGTGATGAGTTTGAATGACATTGTTTCAGGAAATGTGAGATAAAGCAGTTTTTCTAACATACCCTATAATTGCATATGTGATCTGAAGTATGTATGGGTAAATTAAAATTTAAAGTATTATAAATATGCCATAGATTTTCATCTACATCTCAAGAGTTATACACTTAGACTGGCCAAAAATATTAGTTCTTATTGAGAAAGTATGAGAATCATCTTTAGTGCTGAGGTGCCTTATAGTCGGGTTTATTTGAAATTTGGACTCTCTCTCGTTCTCCTCTATTACCACTGTTGCCACTGGCCCAAGAGATCCTTGACCACACTCAACCAAAGCTGAAATTGGGAAGTATAGCAGTTTGATATTGTTTATGAATCCCAAAAATAGATATTGGATTATTTCTGTAAACTGGTCTGTTCCTCTGGGCATATTAGATATATTGGGTTCAGAGGTTTCACTTTAACTTGATTAAATAACGACTGAGGCTTTGATTGGGCCACTTCAGTGAGGTGTTGAGTCCTTGCCCCCTTGATGGCCGGGGACTCACAGAGAAACCACACTGCAGAGAAGGAGTTCAGAGTTTTAATGCTGGAACCCTGGGAAGAGAAATGAGCTGTTCACCTGATAGTCTACAGCTGACCTTGTGGAGAGAACAGAGCAGCTGAGCCTGGAGAGAAATGAGCCCTGGGAGAGAGAAAAGACTTATCCCAGCCAACAGCTTATAATGGAAGAAGCCGGGACCATGGAACCTTAAAAGGAAGAGGAAAGCTGAACAATGGCGGCCATCTTGCTCCAACACCTGACAACAGACTTTGGTGAGGGAAGTAACTTACACCT
>PVKH010042143.1:0-10861 GCA_004027955.1 Chaetophractus vellerosus
TGCATCTTACCTGGATGATAACAAAACCATCCAACTGTTATACCTGCCCTGAGTCAGGTCACCTGCCATGCCCCAGTGGAAGGAACTGGAGCAATTCAGCTTCTTCTTTAAACTCGCGACTCCTTGGCCTTCCCAGGAGTGGCTCTGAGTTGGAGGTCTGAGGCTGCACACAAAGCGCTTGATGGGCCACTGCCCAACACGCCAACTCTTGCTCCTTCTCCGTGTCCAACCAGGGCTGCAGCCCTATCCTGCTACTTCGGCTTGTGCTGTTTCCCGTCTGGCCCTTTGAGCACATTATTCCATCTTTTTAGAATGCCTTCCACTATACGTTTTTAAAACTCACATCAAACGTCAGCTTCCCGAGGAAGAATATTTGTTTGAACTGCCCTCTGCTCACCACCAACCCCTCTCCCTCTCCCTCTCCCTCTCTCTCTCCCCCCGCCTCTCTCTCATTTAGCTACCTGTGTTCCTGTGCAGAGCTCTGTGGAAACAATGATCTTCTTGGACTTATAGTCGTTGGTTTGTCTGTCTTTCACATGACTGTAATCTCCTTGAGGACAGAGAGTCCTAACTATTTCTACAGTGGCTGGCAAGTGGTAGGCACAAAGCTGGTGTTTATTGAATGGACAGATGGATGAGCATGGCTGAATGCACGTGAATGGGTCTCTGTGACCAAGGGCACTGGTGGAGGCCCTCACTCTTTCTAAACATGGCTAATTAGCAGCACCTTGAAAAGCAGTGTAGCTGAGCACCGACGCTGCTAGCTCTTACACAAACACTTACCACCTTTCCAATCTCATTTTATAGACCCCTTTTGTAAGCAAAACTCTCCACAATGTAAATGTAATTCTTATAGATACTTCTTAGCTATTAGACATATTTCCTTTGATAGTACAAAGTGAATACATGATCATTCTACATGAGTTAAAGACTATGAAAACTGCATGTACACGAACAAGGTATCATTGTGCAACCAGTAATAATTACACGAGATAATCTTTAAATCTTGGATAAGTAGACCAGAGTCTGGGCATGTTAAGGAATGGCCCTGTGTCCATTATTTGGGACAGACATCTGGTTGCTCTATAATTTCATGGTCCCTTTTTGTTTATCTCAAGCCCCAAGGATTCAGCGTGATTTCATCTTTGGAAGTCGCCACTTCATTTTTTCTCCTGGATTTCTTTCTGCCCTAATTAACCTTATTCCTTGAAGGCCCAATTAATAAGGAAAGAAACCTAGTTCTATAAAAATTTTTATAGTTTTTTAAAATATGGTTCTAGAAATTTTATTTTATTTTATATTTGGTCTTAGGAATCATCCAATGGGAGATTCAGATTAAAATTTGTTTCTAAGCCTTTTCTCTGGATAGGGATCTCCAGGTTGCCTTCTGGGGCCCCAAGAATGAAAATAAGCTTCCTCATTGAGCCTTCCCCCAAATTTCTTCCCAAGGCTTCAGACAGCCCAGCCAACTGTGGCTGTCACTTCCTTCACCCTTTAAGAAAAATGTCTTTCACTCCATTGCTTAGAAGACTAGCCTTCAGCTATGGTTCGGGTCTTTCTTTATTCAGATTTTATATATTTCCTAGGTAGATCAAATTGATTTTCAACCAGGGGAGGCACTGCCCATTTCCTAAGAATGCTTTAGAATGTGTTAGGTCATTTTAGTTGTATGAGTAACTGGTGGTTGCTACTGGCTCTTAAGAGTGGAGCTGAGATAATAAACTTGGAGCAACACATTGTACCATCTTACTCACCAAAAAATGGTCCAGCCCAAGTGTCAACAGTGTCCTGTAGAGAAACTCTGATGACTCAGCTGGTAATGAGTTGATTCTTTATCTGCTACCTTTGGGTTAATATCTGGTTTTAGTTTCACTCAACATTTTGTAATATTGATATGGGTTTTACATATTTGAATATTTTCTGTAAACATTTGTATCTTGTTTGTTCACTTTATGGTATATTTTGGTTAACGTTCTTAACATTAATTCATTGATTTTGTTGATTATTTTTCAACAGTTTTGTTTAAGAAATTGTTCTCTATTCCAAAGTTCAAACTATAATCCCTTCTATTTTCTGCTAAAATATTTAGAAATGAAACTTTTGCATTTAAGTATTTAATATATTGAGGATTGATTTAATACAGTATGACCTGAGGTAGGAATCCAATTTCATTTTTTTTCATGGAGAAAAATTACCCAAGCACAATTTATTTATCTTTCCCTCAGTAGTCTACAGTGCCATATATCTCAAATGTCAAGTTTCCATATATGTGATATGCTTCTGGGACCTGTTTTTCCCTCCATTGTTCAATTTGTCTATTTGTGGGCCAATGCCACATTGTCTTTGTTTCATAGTTTTATAATTTTGGATAGCTGGTAGGGAAAGTATTCCTATGTTCTTCTTTAGACATGCCTACTCTGTTGGCCCTTTTCCCTTCCATATAATATTAGAATGAGCTTGTAAAATTCACAGAAGGAGCACTCAGAGTTTGACAGGAAATGGGTTTGGAAAGAATTGACATATTTATAATAGTGAGCCTTCCTGTCCATGAATTAGTATATATCTTTGTATTGGGTACTTATTATACACCACTTCAAATTCTCTCAGCTTAATGCCCAGTTCTAGTCACAATCACGGGGACCAACTCAATGGAGACTTTAACTGATTCCACACAGGTGCAACCTGAAAGTGCCTTGTCTCAAGTTCCTGTCCCATCTTCTGCTTCCTGGGCCGGCTCTTCTCTGTTATTTGATGTCTGTGGGAAACCACTCAGAACGTACATGTGTACACCCTGGAAGCTAGAGGAGTTAATACTCTTTTTGTCAACCCTTGCTCATTGGAGAACGGGAGTCAATAGGAAAGTGGAAGGAAGGTCCTGAGATACATTTTGTAAGTTTCTCGCATGATTATATGGCACCAAGCGTCTTTGGCTACTGTGATTACTGGTGCTATAAACATTGGTATGCAGGTACCTGTTTGAGTACTTGCTTTCCATTCTTTTGGGCATGTATCAAAAAGTGAGATTGTCAGACCACATCATTACATTTTATTTTACATATTTTAAGGCTAATTTATTAGATGAATGCAAATTTATAATTGTGATTCTGAGTAAATTGAAACTTTCATGACTATATAATGACCTTCTCTATCCCTGACAATTCTTTTTATCTTAATGTCTACTTTTTAAAAATAATTACTTAAGCCTACTTTAGTTTAGAATTTAAATTGCATATCTTTTCCTTCTATTACTTTCAAACTTTATATGTTCTTGGGTTTTTGGTATGTTTTATTCCATGCAATCTAGTAATATCTGTCTTTAAACTGCTAAGTTAAATTCATTGATATTTATTATCATTATGGGTATATTTAGACTATATTCTAATCTACTTTGTGTCTTCTACATTTCCTAATTCTTCAATATGTCGTGCTTTTAAAAATCAACATTGGGTTTTGTTTGAAAATTAAACTCTTCATTTTTATTGTTTTAGTAATTTCCTCTGAGATAGTGCCATGACTATTAAATTAATCCTATTCTTAGATAGCACCAGGATATTAGATTATCCCACTGCAATTTTGGTACTATTTTGTCAAAAATATAGTACTGTCTTTATAAAACCTCATTAACTTGGAATTATTATTATTTCATAGATACATCATTTATTTAAATTTATTCACACATTTACCAATTTCCTGCCTCACATTACTTTTTGATCTTGGACTCTGCCTTTTGGGGTCCTTTTTCTTTTTTCTTGAATTATCTATTTTTGCATTTTTTAAAACAGAACTGTTTCTGATAAAAATATCTCATTTTTATAATCTAGAAAAACATTTTCTTCATTTCACCTTTGTTACTTAAAAAATGCTTTTGTTGATGTATAACATACAGTAAAGAGTACAAATCTTAAGAACACAGCTTAATGAATTTTTACATGTATATATATCTACATACACACACATATATTGTCATGTAGTCACCGCTCAGATAGAGATGTTGAATATTTCCAGCTTCCCAGTAGCTTCCTTCTTTCCTTCTCAGTTAATAACTTTCCCTCTCAGGACTGTATTGACTTCTACCTCCATATACTAGTTTATCAACACCACACAAATGGAATCTTACAGTTATATGCTCTTTCTTGATATGGCCTCTTTTATTCAACATGATGTCTGTGAGATTAGTTCATTTTCATTGCTGTGCAGAATTGCATTGTGTAGATATACCATACTTTATTTATGCATTCAATCGTTGATGAATATTTGTGTTGTTTGCAGTTTGGGGCTATTAATGAATAAAGCTGTTAAGAACCTCATTGTATATGTCTTTTAGAGGACATAGACCTCATTTCTTTTTGGTATATGTTCAGAACTGAAATAGCTGTTTCATAAGATGGAAATATACGTATGTTTAGCTTTAGGAGATATTGATTTGGTTTTTTTTTAAAGGATTTATTTATTTATCCCACCCACCCCTCGTTGTTTGGGGTTGCTGTCTACTCTCACTGTCCATTTGCTGTGTGCTCTCGGTGTCTGCTCGTCTTCTCTTAGGAGGCACCGGGAACCAAACTCAGGACCTCCCATGTGGAAGAGAGGTGTTCAATCCCTGAGCCATCTCAGCTCCCTGGTTTGTTCTGTCTCTCATTGTCTTTCCTATTTGTGTCTCTTTTGTTGTGACATCTTGTTGCATCAGCTTGCTGTACCTGCCGGCTGCACCAGCTCACCTTCTCCAGGAGGTCCTGGGAACTGAATCCGTGACCTCCCATGTGGTAGGAGGAAGCCCAATCTCTTGAGCCACATCTGCTTCCCAAGGTATTGTTGAATAGTGTTCCAAAGTGGTTAACTAATTGGCATTTGTAATGTCAATATATGAGTTTATGTTGCCTTTGCCTCTTGCTAACACTTGGCATTGTCTGTGTTTTTAACTTTGGCCATTCTGATGGCAATGTAGTGGAGTCTGTGTAATTTTTATTTGCATTTCCCCGATGCCTAAGGATTGTGGAAGACCTTTTTGAATGCTTATTGTCATTTGGATACTCTCTTTTGGGAATTGCCTATTCACATCTTTTGCTCATTTTTAATTGGATTGCTTGTCTTTTATTGTTTATTTATAGTAGTTTTTAAATATATATTACCTTTATTTTTAAAAATTAATTTTGTTGGTTCCACAATTCTAGGTTGAATTTTTTTTCTCTCTGCACAATGATTGTTTTAATCCACTTTTTCAGACTTTCATTTTTCTTAATGAAAAGTTAGCTGTCAATCTAATTATCATTTCTAAGTGGGTAACCAGTATTTTCTCTCTTACTGCTTTTAAGCTCATCTATTTTCCTAGGTGTTGCCTAATCTGTGGGGCAGGGGCCTTTAACTCATTTTGGCAGAGGCCTGCACTGTGTTTGTGAATGAAACCTCTCACCTATTTTTCTTAAATATTGTTCTCTTCCATTCTCTCACGTCCCTAATTCTAAAATCCATTTAGATGTATACACACCTTCTCATTCTACCTTTCTTATGTCTTAACCTCTTTTCCATATTTTCTGCATTTTTGACTTACTTTGTTGCAATCTTGTTAATTCATAAGCTCCCTCCCTATCCACTGATCTCAATCCATCTATTTCTATCTTGTCTTTAATCCATGTATTGAGTTTTTAATTTTAACATTTTTCTTTCATTTCTAAAATCCTTTTTTGATCTTTCCCCAATATGCCTAGTAGTTTTGGTCTTGTTCATTCTTATGATTCAAAGTAATTTTTAAAATTTCTTTCTCTAATAATCCAATATGTCAAGGTATTGAACATGTAAATTTGTTATTTTTTCTGATTTCAAGGTGTTTTTTTCCCACATGCATTTGTTAATCTTAAACCATGGAATCCTTGGAGCCTGTACCGAGGCTACTTTTATCCAGAAAAGATTTGTTTGCATCTGCTGAGGTCCAGGGGGCAATATACATGCTGACTTTTCCAGAAACACATCCTGAAAATGTGAGTTTTTGTTTTTTTGCCCTTTCCCCTCAGCTAACCGTCACATGGACCCCTGCCGAGGTCCGTGGCGCCTGGGGTGGAGGAGTCAGCTTCCCAGCCTTCTCCAGCCCCGGCTCACTCTGGCCCATGCTCTGGCCACAGGGACGCAGGGGCAGCTGCCCCGAGAGCAGCACTTCCCCTTCTTTGCGTGCCCCTGACTGCGCCAGCTCACTTTACTTCCTGGGTCTGAGAGGCTTGGAGATCCCCCAGGAATGCTGTCGAGTTTCCTTCATGTAGATCCCTCCACACTGTTGGGAGCAGATGCCACCCTTCATGCAGGGAAACAGTAGAGGGTCTGTTCCTGCCCAGGCTGGCTCTGAGCAGCGCTGTGTGGAGCCCTCTGGGACCCCACGGCGGCGCTGACCAAGGAGGTGGGGAGGTGGGGCCAGACAGATGCCACCCCACACCTAGCAGCCCTGCCTCAAGGAGCGGTGTCCACTGTGGTCTGCATGCAGGACTTTTTGAAGGAAGGGTTGCAAACCTCACACATGTGTTCAACTCAAGTGCACGATCCTATTTTTCCCAGTTAAATTTCTCCACCTTACTCACTGCTGAGTATTCTCTGATGATTTTTATAACTGTAGGTTTTTAACATTCTGTTACAGTTTGATGTAATTATGAATTCCAAAAGTCGATATTGAATCATGCTTGTAAACTGATCTGTTCATCTGGGCATGATTGGGTTATGATTAGGGCATTGACTGGGCCACGTCAGTAGGGCGTTGAGCCCCGCCCCTCAGTGGGTGTGGTCTCAAGTATAAAAGGCAAGGCAGAAGGCGGAGGGAGCAGATTTGAGAAGCAGTTTTTGAGAAGCAGTTCTGATGTTGGAGAGGATGCCCCAGGAGAAGAGAAACGAGCCATTGGCCTGATGGTCTACAGCTGACCTTGTGGAGGAAGAAGACTAAGCCCACAGGGAAACAACAGCCCCAGGAAGAGAGGAACCCAAAAAGCCTGAACCCTGGCAAACGTCGGCAGCTGTCTTGCTCCAACACGTGGACTTTGGTGAGGGAAGAACTTTATGCTTCGTGGCCTGGTAACTGTAAGCTTCTACCCCAAATAAATACCCTTTATAAAGACCAACCAATTATTGGTATATTTGCAAAGGCACCTCTTTGGCTGACTAATACACATTCAAATAGTGTAAACACACAGAAACAAGAACAACAAAATCCATCAAAGAACAAAAGAAGACACTGCCTTCAAGGGAGGCAGTACTTAAAGAGGAGGGGAGCGAGGGATGGGCAGAAGGGTGTAGAGGGGAAAGGCGCTGCTGCTTTAGGAGTCAATGGTAACAAGCACAACCTTGAACCCGTGTGGTGTTTATTGATTTAACTTGGCTAAACTATTCATGACATCAGATTCATTCATTTGTGATACTACAAATATGTTTTGAGTACTGCTGTTTGTTCAAACATGGTCTTTGTGGTAAATTGCTATGCCTGATTTTCACTTATTCCATTACTATGAGCCTGTCCTAAGCAAAAACACACACTGGAAAGCCAATATACAAAAGTCAAGATTTGTATCAAAATATCACCCTGTGTGTAAGCGCTAAGCTTGGGCAGACCTGTGGTGCTTACTCCAAACATAGAACAAGAGCTTCTGCTTCTTAACTAACATACAACGCTACAGTTTTAGGAAATCATTGTGTTTACCACGTGCCAAATGCGTTGTGTAAAGTTTCCTATTCTGTTTTATTTAATCCTGACAACAACTGAGTGGTGTTTTATAAACATCCTTTTAATACATGGAGGCTGAGAGAGCTTCAATGGCTTGATCAAGGACTCGAAGCTGGGAAGTGATGGAACCGAGTTTGAACCCATGTAGTCTGGTTACCAAGCTTCTGTGCACATTTATATGCATGAGTGTGTACGTACACACACTTCTTGTTCTGGAAAGTGCATTCTCCAAATGTAGATGTATGTTTCTTTCTCTCTTTTTCTCAGTTAAGCACTATCCTTTTCTTATTTCGCCATAACAACTCATGAATGCAATGGTCATGATTGTAACCATGATTCAAATGCCATAGTTAAGTACAACTTCTTTGCATCTTATGTTATTAAGATCAGTATTATCATTTTTAATGGTTTCTGTTTACGGAAATCTTATGAGAGTAGATAATATTGCTCTCTAAATGAGGAAAGTTTGAATAATTTGTCTGAAGTCACAGTTGAGACCTGGCTAAAACCACAGTCCCAAGGTTCAAATCACACACTTAGGGAATTTCAGAGGCATCTTGGTACTTATTACAAGAATTTTACTCAAATTGTCAAGGACAACTAGATTTAAAGTTATTTCTTGAGGTGAACCCAAGTGTTTAGATATACTGGTGGGGTTTCTAATTTTTTGTTGTGGTTGTCCTGAAAAGACCTCCCCTCAAAAGCTTTCAGAAGTGGCGAGGATGCCATAAATACTTTTTAGATGCCTAACTTTTTTCAGGACTGTCAAATATATATTTTTAACTGACTTAAGGAGCATATGGATAATCTCTGTATAATGGCCAGAGAAGCACAGTAAATTGTTTTCAAAAGTAGAATGCCACCCTGCTATTTTTGCATATAATTTTCCTTTGTCCTTTATTTTAGAGTATCTGATTTCTATATAAAATGGTAGAAAAACGTTGCAATTTTGGTGCGGTCAATACTAGGATATACAACTGTGCCTTTTTAGACTAAGTCATATTGATAGTTTTAGGCACTCTGGGAAGTTACCAAGAGAATTAAGTTAGGTCATAAAACTAAAGCTGTCCTTACTTTTAAAATTTTAAGTAAAAAAATCCAAACCCTTAAAGACCATACCTTATTTTGTAAACAAATGAGAGTACAAGAAGAAAGTAAAGTAAGTGCAGAGGTACCGTGACCAGGAGACAGGAAACTTAACCCATCCGGGTTTTCTTTATCTTTTCAGAACCATGAGGACTTTATACTAGACCGGCGGTATCTGAATTTTTATGTTCTTGTTTAGGACAGTTTAAAACCTTAAATAGATGTTCTACACAGAGCCCAATAATAGCTGAGCTGCTCTGTTTGAAACGTGTCTGTGAGTGTGTGTGTGTGAGTTAGTGTGTCTGGGGTGTTGGGTGTGGTGGTAGAGGCCTGAGCCCTGGGCTTACAAGTCCTCCTTTTCTGACACAAGCCTCTGCAGAATTCCCTGCTCTTCTAACACTATAAACAAAGGGATCAGATAATTTCTAAAATTTCTACTATTTTGTGAATTCTTCTTTGTGAGTTAAAGAAAACACTGAGGTACTTGCATAGAGGTAATATCAATCTAGAGATTCCAAGATATTTTGCTTAGAAATTAGTTATTGTGATTCCAAAAGTATAATGTTAGGCAGTTTCTTGATCTTCACATACATAATATAGTCAACTATAAATCAAAGAAAATACTGAGAAGTCTTATTGTTTCCATGAGAAACAACTCTTTAAAATCATAGTGGAAAGGCCAGGAAAAACATAAATCATTTTATGAGTACAAAGTAGGCTCACAATAATTATCACAATCAATTGCATGTTTTTAAATGACTGAGGAAAGGGATGTGGAAAATGGATGCATTCTACTTGGGGAAAAGAAAGATATATGCATTTCCTGGGAAGAGATAAGGGAATAATAATGAATGGATGGGTGAAGTTATTTGTTGTAGAATTGGGACTGATATGCCAAGAGAGAGAAATCAGAAAGATGATGCTATAAAACAGTGTCAGGCAGCCACTAGGCAGGGCGCTGTGTTGGTGAACAGCTGCTCTCAACACAAAAGGAAATATCGTGGCAGCAGCAATTCCAGGCATGCTACCAAGAAGTCTCTTTGCTCAAGCTAAGTCATGTTTGATGCACATTTCCAACTGCTGCTGGAATCCGAGGCAGTTTGTTAATTTGCCAATAAGCTGATGGCATGACAGATGAGCTAGAATCGCCGCATTTCCATCCTCCCTGCAGACAGGGGGTGGCAGACTCTTCCGACAGCCCGAGGGGATGCTCCTGGACACACTTGAGAACTGCACGCAGCAGAGAGAGAGTAACTGCAAGACTGAGCACAAATCCTGCAGGCCTGAACTTTCGTAGGGTTTTAGATGTTTAAAAACTGGTGCAGAGTTTCTGGCATAGCGGCTTTGAGGCCAGGACCATTAGTAAATGGAAGGTAAATCTGTGTTCTTCTAGGGAAGAAAGGGAGGGGTCAGGAAGAGTAGAGAACAGAGCTTTCCTGTGAAGTGATGGGATGTGTGATTGCTTAGCTTGGCACCTAGCACTGAGTAAGTGTTCAACGAGTGTCAGCTATTATGTCGAACACAGTCCAGTTTTCATTCAATGTCTTACCCACCTCCTTCCAGAGTGTCTTACTGTGCTGCAGAGACTGGGAAGATGAAAGCCAGACCATCTTACAGCTACGGTTCTGGATATAAATTGTGTTATGTGAGTTAGAGACATTCATGCAAGATTTGGAGCTCAGAGGGAAGTAAGAAACCTTCTTATTGTGCAAACACAATAGCCCTTTTCTGCTGGCTAATGGGTTTGTGGAGACATGAATTCTTTTCTCAGCAGAATTTCAGTGCCTGTGCTGGCTTGATTGTATTGATTGCTCTAATGAATATTTCCTCCCTTTCCAGTGTGACTTCAGCTCTAGTTCCCCACCTCTTGGTTCGACCTGGCTGTGTGGCTTGCTGTGGTTAGTAGGCTGCGGTGGAAGGATGGTGTTCCAGGTGCAAGCCTAGAGCCCAGGAGACTGGCCCATTTCTGCCTGTGCTCTTGGAACTCTGCCTGCATCAGCCATGTGAAAGGGAGCAGAGTTGAGACAGCCACCCCAGATCAGCCAGCCAGCGTCCAGCCAGCCGCCCCAGATCAGCCAGCCAGCG
>PVKH010042144.1:0-10861 GCA_004027955.1 Chaetophractus vellerosus
GCCCTGCCCGTGGCGGCTTTTGCCTGTCCGTGGCAGCTCTCTGCCCTGCCCACGGCGGCTCCGGCCCGCCCACGGCGGCTTGCCATTCTCAAGGCGGTCTGCCCGCTAGGAGAGGTCCCCGGGAACCGAACCCAGGGCCTCCCATGTGGTCTCCCAGCGAGCTCTCCATCCACTGAGCTATCCAGCCGGGCCCTATAATACAATCTTAATACAAGTTAATGAAAATCAAAAATTTTCTTGTTCCTGAAACCTTATCTGGGCCTTGATTTAAGTTAAAAAAAAACAACAATACTTACTTTGTTGGGTTTTAAATTTCTTGTACCACTACCTAAAAATTAAAACTAAATTAATTTTGTTCTATGTATATTGGCTGGGATTCTTAAATGTCCAAGGAAAGCATTACTATGTTTTTATATAATTATAAATAAGATGCAAGAGCAACTTTATCCTTATAGAACAAAAACTTTTAGCCCAGAATTAATTAGTATGACATAGATTCCATGGTTACCTCCACTAACTCAAAATCAGAGTTTCAGATTCAAGAGACGTGGAAGTTACTTAAATAGCAAACAAGAGTTACAGATTCAATGAATCTCTGAATTAAAAGATGCTTGCATGTCTACAGCATTCCTGGCTTGTAAATTCACAGTATTTTCCCTCAGATAAACTGCATGTCTGCAGCTTCCACAAATAGATGATGTATTGGTGAAGTCTAATAGTTCCCATTTCATTTTAATAGTTGAAGACAATCATTCTCATGTCAAGCCCACATTTTACTAGTCCAAGTTTCTTTTAAAAATGTCTGTTTTTGATCTCACTTATTAACCTGATCAATTTTTCTCCAATTTATACACTTTCAAAATAACCCATGCCCAAGGATGAATGTAATCACTCCTGATATAAACTGGGAAGGCTTATGTAGAGCAGGACTGTATCTCCCCTGATTCCCTAACAGATATTAAGAGTTTTGACTCTTAGATCACACATTGGTTCATGGATTTCATAAATCTTTAACCTAAACTAGATCCTGAGAATTGCATTTACCAAAGATTGTAAATAAGGCTTCCCGGGGAACATGTTCCAGAAAAAAGATAAAAAGAAATTAGATAACAGCATCCAAAAGGCAAAATACAAAATTTGTCTTTGAGGAAAGTAAAATAACTTTGCAACAAAAATTGCCTATTGTATTTTAAAATAAGGCCTTAGAGAGAATTTGCCCAGTAAATCTGTTGTCTTCTCATTGCTTCTGAACCAATACTGAACATGCATGTTTATTCTGGGAAGCATGATTATGTTGAGTGGAGTGAGGTTTAGAGCCGTATCTTTTAATGTATATTCCCTTGAGGACCTAAGGGAAGAGGTTTAATTGCTGTACTTGTGAAAATGGGGCTAATAACATTTCTAGCATTACCCATACTTGTGTGGATTATTTCACTGATTTATGCACCACTCTTTGAAGATAAAATGCAACAGAACCCCTGACTCTGGGTTGAAGGGCTAAGTAGATCTGTAATGACTGGTTTGTAAACATGTAATCAAAAAAGGAGGTAGTGCCTTGTGAGCTTGAAGTTCACTACTGGTTTAAATTAGCTGAGAGAGAGAACTGGGATTTTCAAGTTTCTAAATTAAATTCCACATGGGTTTTTTGTGGAACCTCTTGGTGTCACAGATGCTGGCCTCCACAGGCAGGAACTCAGAGACACAATCGAGTTTGAACTATAAATAAAAATAGCAGACTCAGGCCCAGTAAAGGAATATTGTTAGACACAGTATCCATTAACATATTTGGTTGCAGTCAACAGAACTAACCTCAGCTAACTTAAGCTAAGTCAATTTATTGGAACAATATGGGGAAGTATTCTGGAGACCTGGGCTTAAGGATGGGCAAAAACTAAAGAAACTCCAGAGACCACACATCAATGGGCTCATGGCAAGAACTGTTTTGTCAGAATACTGCTGCCCAATAGGATGCAATTCTATTCATTTTAAGTATCTATGTTCTTCTGCTCAAGATTTGTTTTATTTTAGCTTGTTTGGAGAAGGGATAGGAACCCTGACTGCTATCCTCTAGATGATTGGTTCTCTAGCTTTTTGGTCTCAAGAACGCTTTACACTCTTAAAAATTATTGAAGACCCTGAAGAACTTTTGTTAATGTGGGTTACATCTATATTTACTATATTATAAATTAAAACCAAGGCATTTAAAAAACATTACTTATTAATTTATTTAAAATAGCAATAATTAACCTATCACATGTTTACATAGATAACATACTTTTATGAAAAATAACTATATTTTCCTAAAGAAAAAATAGTGTCAAGAATGACATTATTTTACATTTTGTAAATGTCTTTAATGTCTAAGAGTAGACAGCTCAATTCTCATATCTACTTCTGCATTTAATCTTTTGCAATATACTGTTGTAGTTTAAGTATAAGAAGAGGAATATCTTCATAGTCTTTTTAGATAATAGTGGATATATTTGTGTTAAGTTCTATGATAAAGACAATAATCTGAAAGCCCAAAGATTAGGCTAGACAAGCTATACTTCAGTATAGGCCTTTGCGAACCAGAGGAATATATTGAGATAGGACACTCCCTACCATACCAGGAAGCTGTGCAAAGCTTTCCTTTTAAAATCAGAAGTATCTGAAATTGAACATGGTAAGCTGGTGTTTTTTTCTGGTCTCATAAATCATACCCATTCTAGTATGCCTACTTCTCTGAGCCTTTTGATCCCTGTCTCCATTAGTTTGTCATGCCAGATCTGCCATATTTACTTTGTTTAATGTGGGCCATCACTTTTCCAAGCTTCTAGGAGCTATCCCAGAACCCTCATTCAGGGCCCTGGCCAAGGTGTTGTCTTGTGTTATGGAAGAATGTGCCATAGTAGCAAACTCACATTAATCCAGTTTTATATTCTATCTCTCTTGATCCAACACTCTCTGGATATACTTACTTTTCCAGTTCCTGCTGGGACATATTACCTAGGTCTTGTAGTAACTTTAATATATAATCTCTTTCTTCTCTTAGCAGGCTCAGCAATTCTCCAATCCAGTTATGATGAGTTTTGACAATAATTTTATATCTGGTAGTCAGGGAGGTAGAGGAAATCATGAGAAGGGCAACATGGTCTTGTAAGGCCACTGCCTTGTTTGAGGCCTCTACATAGTCTTCAAGCAAGGTGGAGGAGGCTGTGTGGGGGGGCTCTACCTTCCAATAAGAGAAAATGGGTTAATTCTGCAGGCCCAGAGAGCTCAAGGGACTCTAAAGAGTCAAGGTTCTTAAGTGAATCTAACCCAAATATCACCATTCCAAATCACAAGTCCCATTCCTTCCCTATCAGTCTTGACTTTGCCCTAGGAGACTTCCTGTTTAGCAAATTAAAACATTGTAACATATCAAATAGTAATATTTAGAGCTTTTTCTTCTTCAGAATCTGAAGTTTTTGTAAATATTTAGTACCATTGCATTAAAATACAGGGTATTTAATTATGGAAAAGATTGTCTACATAATAAAAGTTAGCTATCTGATCTTTTCTTATCCCTTCCTTTCGCCTTGGTCTAAAAATTCCACAATTGTAACAGCATATGCCTACTCTCCAGGAGAGATATTCAGAAAAATTATTTAAAAGTTGAAAATCTGGAAAGTCTTCTGCTATTGAATTTGTTCCATAGTGTGTTGACAAGAACTTCTAGATTCATGAGAAAAATACCTGTCTAATGCAAAGACATATGGTACCAGAAAAGAAAAAAATCAGAAAAAAACCACACTACTATATAAATGGAAAATAGTTAGATTGCACCATAAAATGAACCAAATAAAAGAGAGACTGAAAGTTAGACTGAGGGACAGAAGGATAAAAGAAAGAAGGAATAAAGAGAAGGAAGAAGGGAGCGTGGGGAGGGAAAAAGAAGAAAATGGAATATAGAATGAAGAAAACAGAAGAAAGTTTTGGAGAAGTGAGCGAGAAAGTATATTAAATGATTTTTCTTTATTAAATGTTGCTAATAAAAGTTCACAGAGTTCTTCCAGTGTTTGCATGGGTTGATAAGAAATGTTTTGGAGAAATGGCCAAAGTGCAAAAAAAAAAAATGCTGTCAATGTTTATAAAATAACTCATTTGATTTGCTCGCTTTATTTGCAATGGTACTCATAACAGTGATGAAATAAAAAGCCCTAAATATTGCTATTTGATATGTTACAATGTTTTAAATTTGCTAAACAGAGGGATTTCTGTTTCTAGGAAAATCAAATAGTGGTACCTTTCCCTAGTCCTCTCACCAAGTACACCCCCAAACTCTGGACATTATATTTAAAACAAGCAAGGTAACTCTGAAAGGTGGAGAGAAGAAGGCAGACCAGAGAAGGACATCAAAACACCCAAGGAACACCACAGTGGTAAGTTGCCTGGGTTTCCCTTTTGAGTCATATATCTCAGACTGGATAATGGAGAAGCTGACAACCTAGAAATGCTAGTGTGTCATACAAAACAAACAAACAAACAAACAAACAAAAAACCCTTCAGAAAAAAAATAGCCAGCTCTCCCTGGCTAAAGGATCAGGAATGGAACAGCTTAGCAAGGCAGACAACTTTTAGACAATATCCTCTCTACTCCAGCCAAACCTCACAGGAAAAACTGTAGCCTCAACCCACCCCTCCAGCAAAGGCAGAGTGAAGAGAACGGGTTTTCACCCTTGTCAGGCTGTAACAAGGTGCCCCAACCACCACCACCTCCTCACTAAAAAGATAACTTTCATCCTCTGTTCAAGGTATAGAGGCTCCCCCTCACTTTGTCAGTGGAGACCATGTGGGGAGCCTGGATTTTACTGCCACCTAGCAGTAATGAGGCCCCCCACCCTCTCCCCTTGAGGTCGTATCAGAGGAGACCTAATGGATAGCCATTAATCATCAGTCAATGGCAATAAGGCTACCCCCACTCAGACTGTCAATGAAGGCCACATAGGGAGTAATAATGAGGCATTTGTGCTCCTCTCAGCTAGGGTTATATCGGCAGCCACCTAGTAGACAATCTCAACTCTGATTCCTACCCATCAGTAACTAGGAGTCCTTTCCCCACTGAGTGACAACAGAGGTCAAGTGGAGAACCTGGATTTTCATACCCCCACTGGCAATAACAAAGAGGCACTTCCCTCCTCCTATTGGAGCAGTGTCAAAGGAGGCCTGCAAAAACACAAGATTTAAATAAGCTCCAAAGTCTCATAGCATAATGTGCAAAATGTCCAGGTTCAATCAAAAATCACTCATCATATCAAGAGATGGCACAGAATTATCTGATAAGGATTTGAGGCAGTCATCAAAAAAAAAAAAAAGCTTCAACAGGCAGTTATGAACACATTTGAAATAAATGAAAAAATAGAAAATATCAGAAAAGAAGAAGAAAGTCACAGTAAAGAAATAGAAGGAGCAACAAATGAAAACTTTAGAACTAAAAGTAACTAAAAAAAAAAAAACATCATTGGATAGGCTCAACAGCAGAATGGAGAATATAAAAGAATTACTGAACTTGAAGCTAGAACAAGAGATTAACATAATTTGAATGATAGAGAGAAAGTAAACTGAAAAAAATTTGCAGAGCCTCAGGGATATGTGGGAGTAAAATAAAATATCTAAATCCTGTGTCATCAGCATCCCCGAAAGAGGGTGGAGCTGAAAAAGTACTCAAAGAAATAATGGTTGGAAACTTGCCAAAATTGGGCAGAAAAATGTGCCTATCGATGAAAGAAAATGAGTGAACTCCAAACAGGATAAATCCAAAGAAATCCACACCGGGACACAACATAGTCAAACTTCTGACATTTAAAAACAAAGAAAAATTCTTGAAAACATCTAGAGAGAATTAGTACATTATCTACAAGGGAAAATACAATTCAAATGAGGAATTTGAATTTCTCATTAGAATCATAGAGGCTAGAAGGAAGTAAGACAACATTTGTTGACTGCTGAAAGAAAAGAAATTTCAACCTAGAATTCTATATCCAGTGAAAATAGCCTTTAGGAATGAAGGAGAAATTAAGACATTCTTAGATAAAGGAATACTAGGAGAATTTATCACCAACAGACCTATTCCAAAATAATAGATAATGGAAGTTCTTGACACAAAAAGGAAATGATAATAGAAAGTATCTTGGAACATCAGGAAAGTAGAAAGGACACAGAATTAGCACATATATGGGTAAATACAATAGACATTTCTTTTCTCCTTGAGTTTTCTAAATTATATTTGATGGTTGAAGCAAAAAGAATAAAACTGACCAGCGTGGTTTCAATGTACATAGAGGAAATATTTAAGACAATTACATTATAAATAGCAGAGGATAAAATAATTTAAAGGGCAGTAAGGTTTATACACTTCACTTGAACAGTCAAATATCAATACCAGTAGATTTAGATAATTTGTGCATATATAATATCTACAACAAGTAATAAAAATTCTATACAGGGAAGCAGATGTGGCTCAAGTGATTGCGCTCCTGCATACCACATGGGAGGTCCATGGTTTGGTTCCCAGTGTCTCCTAAAAGAAGACAGTGAGCTGGCGTGATGGGCAGGCATGGCAAGCTTACACAACAAGATGACACAACAAAAGACATAAGAAGAAAAAAAATCATAATGAGAGACACAACAAAGCAGGGAGCAGAGGTACCTGGTACCTCCTAAAAGAGGACGAGCAGGACGGTGAGCTGTCATGATGGGCAGGTGCAGCAAACTGACATGACAAAATGATGCAATAAGAGTCACAAAAGGAAAAACATAACAAGAGACACAACAAAGCAGGGAACAGAGGTGGCTCAAGAAATTAGGTGCCTCCCTCTCACATCGGAGGTCCCTGGTTTGGTTCCCGGTGCCTCCTAAAGAAATAAAGAAGTTGTACAGACACAGCAAGTACAAACAATGAGGGGGTGGGGAGAGATAAATAAATAAAAATAAATCTTTTTAAAAAATTCTATACAAAGAGATACACTAAAAAACACAATTGCTAAATCAAAATGGAATTCTAAAAAATGTTCAAGTATCCCAAAGGACAACAGGAAAAGGAAAACAGAAATGTGAAAAATGAAAACAGAGTAAATAGAAATAAAATGGCAGACACAAGCCTTAACATATCAATAATTGCATTAAATGTACATGTCTAAATATACATGTACATTTAATGCAATTATTGTGGATTAAAAAATGATCTAACTACGTCCTGTCTGCAAGAAATATTTCAAATATAATGATATAGATAGGTTGAAAGAAAAAAGAGGAAAAAGCTATATATAATGAAAAAATTAATTTTCAAAAAGGAGTGGTTATGTTAATAGATTTCAGACCAAAGAAAAAAATAAAATGACCAGAGACAGAGAAGAACATTACATAATAATAAAAGGATCAATCTACCAAAAAGACATAGCAATCCCAAATGTGTATGCACAAAACAACAAAGCTGCAAAATATGTGAAGCAAATCTGTTAGAAGTGAAAGGAGAAATAGACAATTCCATAATTATAGTTGGAGACTTCAATATCCTTCTCTCAACAATTGGTTGAACAGCTGGTCAGAAAATTAGCAAGGACATTGAAGTACACAGCAACACCATCAACCAACAGGAGCTAATCAGAGAAAACTCCATTCAACAAGTGCAAAAAAAGCATTCTTTTCAAGTGCCCAATAAAACAAGTGTCAGCAAATTGAAGGGTATTGAAATCATACAGTACATGTTCTCTGACCAAAATGGAATCAAACTAAAAATCAATACCCGAAAGATATCAGGAAGATTTCCAAACACTTGTAAAATAAACAGCATATTTCCAAATAACCCATGGGTCAAAGAGGAAGTCTCAAGGGAAATAAAATATACAATGAATTTAATAATAATAAAAATGCAACATATCAAAATTTGTGGGACACAGCTAAAGCAGTGCTGAGAGGGACATTTGTAGCACTAACTGATTATATTCAAAAAGAAGAAACGTCTCAAATATATGATCTAAGCTCCAACTTCAAGAACCTTGAAAAAAATGAAGAGCAAAATAAATCCAAAGCAAGCAGAAGGAAGGGGAAAATAAACATAAAATCAGAAATCAATTAAATTGAAAACAGAAAAAGAATAAAAACAAAGAGCTGGTTCTTAGAAAAGTTCAATAAAATTGGCAAACCTCTAGTAAGACTGTCAAAGAAAAAAAGAAGACAAATAACCAGTAACAGGAATGAAACGGGATATCACTATAGACCCTGCAGATATCAAAAGGATAATTAGGAACAACTCTACACACATAAATTTGACCTCTTAGATGAAATAGACCAATTCCTCGAAAAGTATGAATGACTACAACTCATCCAATATGAAACAGAAATTTTAAATAGCTTGATAATGATTAAGGAAACTGAAGTTGTAATTAAATACATCCTCCAAAAGTAATTTTCATACCCAGAAAGTGTCACTGGAAAATTCTACCAAATATTTAAAGAACAATTAACAGCAATTCTACATAATCTCTTCCAGATAAAAGAAGAGGGGGAACTCTTTCTAATTCATTCTATAAAGCTCTTAATACCCGATACCCAAACTAGACAAATACAATATGTATTAGTCAGCCAAAGGGGTGCTGATGCAAAATACCAGAAATCTGTTGGTCTTTATAAAGGGTTTTTACTTGGGGTAGAAGCTTACAGTTACATAATTTTTCTACTCAGGTCCATTGGTTGAACGAAGCAAAAGCCCACTCAAGTTAGCTTAAAAAGATGTGGTTGTGGGGATCGTTGTAAAGATGCACATGCAGGAAAAGAGGAACCAGAAAGCTTAACAACTTGATCTTCTTCCTGCACATCAGTTATGTAAAATACCCAGTGTACCAAGACTGGTATGCTCTTTGCAGAGTTCAGAAACATTTTACTATGCCCAGGAGAAATGAATAAATAAGGAGGTGAAGTACAGGGAAGGTTGTTGCCTTTCAAAATAGCTTCCATCCCCCACATAGTATTCCACCTATTTCCTCATCATAGCTAGAGACTCTAGAAGCACCAGGATGAAGGGAATGGGGAAAGGTTAAGAATTCTCCCGGGGAAAGATTTACTAAACTGTTGCCAAGGGAAAATTTGGCATGTGTAGCAATGAACTTTGATTCCTCTCCAAAACTGCCATAATTTTTCTACTCAGGTCCATTGGTTGAATGAAGGAAAAGCCCACTCAAGTTAGCTTAAAAAGATGTGGTTGTGGGGATCGTTGTAAAGATGCACATGCAGGAAAAGAGGAACCAGAAAGCTTTGGCAACCAGCACAACTTGATCTTCTTCCTGCACATCAGTTTCATTTTCCTATCCATGATGCTGATTTCCTTACCCTCTAACAATTGAATTTTCTGCCTCCTCATAACTTTGGTCTCCCTTGGCATAGACTTGGGCTCCATTTTCCTCTTGTTCCATTGCTCAATAGGGGAGAAAGCAAGTCAAGACCATTCCCCCTAAGGACAGTTTTAGAAAGGTTATTAACAGGAAAGTTATCCTCCAGTTGTTTTCCTACTACTGATATTTTAGTGAATGGATCTGATAGAGAGCTGCAGTTGGAGAAAATATCAGTTTTCAGTGTGGGTCTGGGTGGCATTTTGTGTTTGAAATAATATGTTTCCTGTTCAAGGATAATTTAAAGGCAATTTGGATTGAGGTACATAAAAGGCATTTATTTATTATTGACTCTGCCCCCCGCCCCTTAGCATAAATGCTGTCTTCTTTCTTCTTCTTAAAAAGATTTATTTATTGACTTTATCCATTTTATTACACCTGTATTAAGCAGGTGTAACTTAGCAAAGGAAGATGAGGAAATTTGGAAAAGAACAAGAACTAGAGAAGTGGGAACTTAGTAATTTCCTGAATAAAACACTAAACCTCATTTGCTTGCCTTCTACAAGCACTGAAAGCAAATTCCTTTTGAGTACATAACTACTACCTCTTCAGTGAGAAAGTTTAAAGTGAGGCTCTGTCTTAGTTTGCCACAGCTGCTATCACAAATACCACAAACTGGTATTGGCTTAAACAACAAGCATTATTAGCTCAGGGTTTTTTGAGGGTAGAAGTCCAAAATCAAGACATTGGCAAGGCCACACTTTCTCCCCAAAGATTAGTGTTCTGGTGCAATCCTTGGGGTTCCTTGACTTACACCTCTGGCCCCCGTCACAGTATTCTCTTTCCTTGTGTTTGCTCTTCTGGTTTTCCCACTGACTTGCAGCTTCTCCCTGCAGCCTTCTCCATCTCCTGGCTTTTTAAAATAAGGCCCTGTAATAGAGATTAAGACTCACCCTCATTCAGTTGGTTCACGCCTTAGCTAAAAACAGCACCTTCAAGAGATCTTATGTACAACGGGTTTACATCCACAGGAATACGATTAAGATTAAGTCTATGTGAGTGGTACATAAGTCAATATCCCACTTCACTTCTTAAACTATGCCAAGGGCAGAAGATGTTGGCTTTTAATGATCTAGCCATCCTAGAGACAGGTTTACTAGACAAAAGCAGGATAGGTTTTTCTGATACAAAATTTGAAGATATAGATATAGACATAGATATAGATGTAGATATATGTATACATATATGAACAAACAGCGATAAGTTAACTTTCCAGGTGAAGTATGAGTGTATTGTGAATATCAAATAATTTTAACATAGTCACAGTACAAGAATTTTATTCAGATGTGGAAACACTATAAAGTATACCAAATAAAATTGCAGCCTGCTTTACTTTTATTTAAAATGCCTACTCTTAGGCAAATAATGGATATCATATAATTTGTAAAAGTTCAAAGTATACTCTTTGATTCTATTTCTAGCTGTTTGTTAATTCCTAATCTTTTTTGGAGTGC
>PVKH010042145.1:0-10861 GCA_004027955.1 Chaetophractus vellerosus
CCTGCCCTGCCTGTGGCGGCTTTGCCCTGTCCATGGCAGCTTTTTGCCCTGCCCACTGCAGCTCTGCCCACGGTGGCTCTGCCCGCCCATGGTGGCTTGCCGTTCTCAAGGTGGTCTGCCCGCTAGGAGAGGTCCCCGGGAACCAAACCCGGGGCCTCCCATGTGGTATACCAGTGCCCTTATCCACTGGGCTATACGGCCGGGCCCCTGTATTCATTTCAAAAGTTTAATTCTACTTTAAAAAAGGAACATCATTGGATTTGTAAAATCATTTTTATTTATATATATTCATAAAACATACAATATAATTTATGTGTACAATCAATATTATTTGGCATTTTCACATAGTTGTGCATTCATCACTTAAATCACTATTAGAGCATTTTCATTACTCCACTAATAATAATATTAACAAAAAACAGAAAAACAAAGAAAAATTCTACCCCTTAATAATCACCTCTCAATCTCTCTATCCTTCCCCTACCTTACATGGCTGCTATTTTTTATGTCTCTAATTTATTTTTATTTGTATTTTATACAGATTGAGTCAAACAATATTAGTACCTTTTGTCTAGTTTCTTTCACCTTACTTTGTTTCCATTTTTTAACACTTTATGGAAGATTATTAATATATTACTAAACACTAGTATCCATAGTTTGCTTTTATTGTATATTTGCCTGATATTAACTTATTATAACATTAATATATATTTCTTAAGTTTCAGTGAATATGGACATATATGCAATATTACCCAAACTCATATTTCATGTGAAGCTTCACTATGCTATACAGTCCCATGTTACATTTTTGAGTTTTTCTTCTGGTAATATACATGACCTTAGATTTTCCCTTTCAACCACTATCATACCCACTTAATAGCACTAATAGATACACATTGAAACATTATGATATTCTTTCACCATTTCTATTCTTTTCCAAAGATTTACAAACAAGCTTTTATGAATTTTTCACAGATTAAACCACAGCTTTCCATTCACTAACCTCACTCTTTCTGTTAACTATATTCTAGGTAACTCCATGAGTTTACAAATATATTTAAGTCATAATAGTGAAATTCAGGATTAGTCCTTTTGTGTCTGGCTTTCTTTACTCAACATAATGGCATCCAGGGTCATCCATGTTTTCAAATGCTTCATGACTTCATTTCTTATAGCTGCATAGTATTCCATTTATGCATACACCAAAATTTGTTTATCTATTGTTTATCATTGGTTGATTGAAACCTGGATTGTTTGCATGTTTTGGCAATTGTGAATAATGCCACTGTGAACAACATTGTGAAGATGTCTGTTTACATCACTGCTTTGTTATTCTGTGTATATGCCTAGTAGCGGTGTTACTGAGTTACAATGTAAATCTGTATTCAACTTCCTTAGGAGCTGCCAAACATTCCTGCAGAGTGACTGTACCTTTCTACATTCTAACCAACAGTGAATAAGCATTCCTATCACATCACATCCTCTCCAACACTTGTAGTTTTCCACCTTTTTAAAAAAATATTTATTTATTTCCCCCTCTCATTATTTGCACTCACTGTCTGCTCTCTGTGTATCTTCATTGTGTGCTCTCTGTGTCTCCTCATATTTTTTTTGGAAAAATTTTTCATGTGGTTTTTACCATTTGTATTGGTTCAATACAAATGTCTATTCAAATCTTTTGGCCATTTTTTAGTCAGGTCATTTGTCTTTTTATTATTGAGTACTAGAATCTCTTATGTATCATGGATATTAAACGCTTATCAATATTTTATTTCCAAATATTTTCTCCCATTGAGTTGGCTGCCTTTTCACCATTTTGACAAAGTCCTTTGAGGTGCAAAAGTGTTTGATTTTGAGGAGGTCCCATTTATCTATTTTTTTTTCCTTGCTAGTGCATTGGGTATAAGTTTAAAGAAACCCCAACCTACCACAAGGTTTTGTAAATGTTCCCCTATATTTTCTTCTAATAGTTTTGTGGTCCTGGTTTTTAGATTTAGGTATTTGATCCATTTTGATTTGATTCTTGTATGAAGGAAGGGTCCACATTCATTCTTTTGGTTATGGAATCCAGTTCTCCCAGCACCATTTGTTGAAGAGCCTATTGTATCCCAGTAATGCAGACTTGGGAGGTTTATCAAAAATCAGTTGTCCTTAGAGATGAGTCAATTTCTGGACTCTCAATTCTATTCCATTGATCAATGTGTCTATCTTCAAGCCAATACCATGCTGTTTTGACCACTGTAGCTTTGTAATATGTTTCAAGGTCAGGCAGTGAGAATCCTTCCATATCTCTCTTCTTTTTCAGGATGGTTTGTCTATTCATGTGCACTTTCTCTTCCAAATAATGTTGGTAATTACCTTTTCTATTTCTGTGAAGTAGTCTGTTGGAATTTTGATTGGCATTGCATTTAATGGGTAAGATTGACATCTTCACTACATTTATTCTTCCTATCTGTTAACACAGAATGTCTTTCTCTTTTTTTCAGGTCTTCTTTGATTTTTTTAAGTGTTTGAGAGCACATTTCTCAATGAAATTTCCCAATTATCAAAGTTTTTCTTTTTTAATTTTTACAGACATGGCTGTTCTGAAGTTTAGCCTCAGAGGCAGAAGGAGGGTCCCTGTGAGTAAATGGTTGGGGAGGGGATGATTGACCAGGGAAAGGTCCCTCCTTGACTCAAAGGAGTCAGGAAATGGTAAGTGAAAGTGTTGTAGAGCTAGTGCAGGAGTGCCAGTTGAGGCTGGAAGAGAGCACACAGGAGCTGGTGAAGAAGACTGGAGTGCCAGGGGAAGGACTCAGCAAAGGATGATTTAGTGGGGAGATTTTAATCTTCAGTGACAGACAAAACGATCTAATCGGAAAATGTGGAAAGTCACAGCTCCCGCAGCTATGGCGCCCACGATTTACCTTTAGATTCAATGTTGAGGCTTGATTCAGTAAGAGAATTTTCTTCTTCTCCTATCTGGAAAACTTTGCTTTATCCTGATGAAATCTTGGGCTGGTCTCTGGTCTTTGATCCCACATTATCAGAATTAGACCGGCTCCAGGTGATGGGTCTGAGCCTGCAGGGAAACCAAGGCCTGACCACCTCATTTGTTCCCTCGAGTGGAGTGGGTGACCCCTTCTCTGAGTTGTGCTCAGAACTTAGCGCTGAAATTCAGCGATTGGGAGAGGTTCGGGAAGATGCTAATGGGGCAGTGTTTTCATTCACTGTCTGCTCTCTGAGTCTGTTCATTCTTTGTGTACTTGTCTTCTTAAAATTTTTTTTTAGTTTTAGGAGGCACTGGGTACTGAACCTGGGAATTCCCATGTGCGAGGGAGGCACCCAATGGCTTGAGTCATCACCACTCCTGCTTTTTGTGTCTCTTATTATGTTTTTTCATTATGTCTCTTCATTGCATCCTCTTGTTGCGAAAGCTCACTGCACCAGCCCATAGCATTAGCTTTCTGTATTGCTATTCCTCTTGAGTAGGCACTGGGGAACAAAACCTGGGACTTCCAATGTGGTAGGCAGGCACTGAACTGCTTGAGCCACATCCTTTTCCCACCATTCATTTTTAACAAATCCATTGCTGGTGTAAATATAAAGTCAATCCTGCAATCTAGTTTTCAGTGTGTGTGTGATTTTCCTATAATCCATCTTTCCAATTTTCTGGTTCCAGGTAACCAACCCAAATTCTGAGTTGATTATTCCATTATTTACCTTATAGTTTATATTTAATTTATGAGTATGTATATGATAATTATATGACCGCACAGTTTAGAAGTATTTGCATATTTTTCTTTGTAGGGTTAGTTATCAGTATGGTTTCTTTCTTTTGGATTTTCTTTTGGTGTGTTTTGCTAAGATTGATGTGCTCTATGTGTTCTGTTTTGGTTCTATTTCCATTTCAGAATTTTATTTTATTCTTTTCAAATATTTTATTAAATTCTATTATTTATTTATACTGATATGTTTGGAGTTGTCACCACTCAGCTTTATGATATGTAGTTTGTGTCCATCACAGTCCATTTTAATATTGTTATCCTTTTCAGTTTTGAGAAACGCAATTACTCTAAGAATGTTGCCAAAATTATTTTTTAATTTAATTCTTTGCTTTTAAGAAATACATTTGTTAACCTTGTACAATTTATTTTTCATATTATTGCTTTACATATCCCTTACATTAAATGTTTTTCTTAAATTTCAGATACATATATACACACACACGTTTCATTTATTTAATTTACATTGTATCCCTATATATTTATAAGGTTATTTTAAGTACATTTTATCCTTCTTTTAAAGCATCTTTTGGGGCCGGCTTGATAGCCCAGTGGCTAGGGCACCGGAATACCACATGCGAGGCCCCAGGTTCGGTTTCTGGGGACCTCTCCTGACAGGCAGACCACCTTGAGAATGGCAAGCCACCATGGGTGGGCCAGAGGCTCCGTGGGCAGGGCAAAAAGCTGCCACAGACAGGGTAAAAGCTGCCACGGGCAGGGCAGGTCACCCGCGAATGGAGCGCAGCCAGCCGCCGGTGAACTGAAAGCCGGCCGTGAATGGAAGAAGAAGCCGCCCACAAGCGGGGAAAGCCGTGCCTGCGCAGTGACCAGTCTCCGCGCAACCCTGCAGCGGGGGGAAAGGGGAGATATGTAATAAAAATAAATAAATATTTAAAAAATAAATAAATAAAAAATAAAGCATCTTTTTTTTAAGGATAATATTTGGAGGTATTTTAAACTCACGAATGTTATTCACAGTCATTGAACTGCCCAATTTATCAACCTTTCCTTTTCCTTTGTGGTAAAATTGCAGGATCCGGAGCCCAGTGTGGATCACATGTTCTTATATTAGAGAGGTGGGGGTGGGTAGTTTAAGCAGAGTATGTCCTGGTTAACCTTTGCTGTGATTTCTTAACTAGGTAGATATGCAGATACAGCCATGAATGTGATTTCCCTGCAACAGCGGGTGCCATTTTAAATGGAAAAAATTACGGTTTCCCATGTCTGCCAATTCTTAGTCCTAGTAAATGCCAGTTTCACAGTAGCATCCCCATTTTAGCTATGCTTGTGATTTGTAACTCCAGTTACACCTACTCAATGGACAATAGTTAAATTATCTGCCAGTACCAAGTTTTTCACCTACTCAATGGACAATAGTTAAATTATCTGCCAGTACCAAGTTTGGACAGACAACATGTTGATCTTTAGAGTTTTTTATGTATTGCCAATGGGAATGTAAATTGTTAGAGCCTGGAAAATTTATTTTATGAAACTGCATTTCAAATATCTCAAAACCCAGTAATTCAATTCCAAAGTGTACACCCAAGAGAAATTCTTCCATGTGTAAACCAGGAAACATGCAAGAGAAAGTCCATATCTTTACTGTTCCCAGAACAAAATCCTGGTTGGGAAGAAGGACCAATGTCTTTAAGAGGATGTCCTTTAAGAGAGAGGATGAAATCAACTATGGTACATTGTAGTATAGAATATTTCACAAAATAAAATAACCTACTACAGTGCTCAAAAGCATGGCTGTATCTTAGCAATATAATATTCAGGGGGAAAAAAGATTCCAAAAACTGTCTACATAATGGTTATATTTTATAAAGTGAAAACACTAATATTTATAGCTACATATTCATCAAATAAAACCATATAAAATTAAGTAATAGAATACCCTACTCAGAATTTAGGTTGGCTGTTTTGAATTTAAGGATTGGAAAGTTAAGACACAAAAATCAGACATGCACTGAAAAGTAGATTCAGATATGGATTTCATATTTACAGCAACAATGGATTTCTTAACAATGAATTTTAAAGTTGCAGTTACCCATTCAGCCACAGGCAGAGCTGTATAACCTCAGACCTACCCAAACGATGTGGGTGTGTCTATGAAATGCAGACCATGGAGAGGCAAGCACTGTAGAAATTGTGCATTAAATGGCAGCTGGAATAAAATAACAGGGTGGAAGGGGAGGCATTGAATTTTTTATGTCCAGATCCTCTCCCAAATTTACAAGCAGATAATTCACTGAATCTCTATGGAGAGAACAAAAAGATGAGGCATCAAACTAAAAGTGTTTATGGAAAATGGTACCTGATAGAAACTGGAGGTGTGGGAAAGATGATTTTCCAAATTACAAAATCAATTCAATTTATTGAACAACCTGGGAAAGGAAAATTATAATCATATTGATGAGCTAAAAAAAGTACAGTTTTAAGTTCTATGCTATTTTCAGGAGGTAAATAGAATGATGTTAGTTGCTGAAATAAGGGGGTGGAAAAAGATATACCTGTTCAATTCTGAGGTGAATTTCTATTCTCATTTTAGTATCTCTGAAATAAGTATATGTGGTAGTTAATTAAACAGCAATTACCTTTTTCAGAGATACATAAATAATGACACAACTTAACAATGTCTGGCTCCTTAGATTGATAGAATTATGATTTAAATTAAAAAAAGTTCAGTGCAGCTCTAGTAACATATTGGATTAGCATTTCTTTTAAAATTATCCACAAAACTTCTGGGAGAACAAATTAGGTTATTTGAAAAGAAAAATAAAGTCATAATCCAAAAATAAAACATGTTTGCTCATGAGAGCTACAAGGAAATTAATTCAAAGGAAAAATGTTAAAATTAGTGGAATATGTATAAATGATAATTACAAAATACAGAATCAACTGGCCTACATATATATTTTCTACTAGTGCTTCTCAAAGAAGCCTGTTAGAAATGTAAATTACCTTGACCCATCCAAGGCCTAGTGAATAAGAATAGCTGGAGTTGGGCTGCCTGAATGCACATTGTAATGAACTCCATAAGTGATTTCTAGGCCTGCTTAGAGAAGCACAGGGAAGTACAACTTAAATTCCAGTTCTCCACCTTCATTCCTTGTAGTCAGAGAAGAAAGTAATGCAATTACTGAAAGGTTTGGTATTATGACTAGGGAAGTTTCAAAGAGAGAAAAGGGTAGCATGAAGTATGGAAAAGAAAAATCAGGATGTTAATGGGGCACAGAAATGAGAGATATTAAACACAGGGATTGGATGTCCTATGCCTCTGTATTTGGAACTGTTGATAATTAATAATGCAAGGACCTGGTTTGTGTTTTCAGTGGAGAGCTCACAGGTGTAGCATATGTTATTCCAAAGGAAGAGACTGTGAACACAGAAATAAAGAGGGAAGGTCATGATGGAAGTGTGTAATTGGTACATAAATGAGCCAAAGAGAGCCCCTGTGTTTGTACTATGTGTTGTTCAGTTCTTCACAGAAGCCTGGTATAGTTTAGCCCACCCCTCCAAACCTACCCCAATAGGAAACTCAAATCCTTGCACATGCAATTGGCTTAATAATAGCCCAAATAAGTGTTTCTTATCCATTTAGAAGTAATCTGTTTTGTATACCCTGTAAAACTGCTTCCAGTAACTGCTAGCCATAGAAAATGTAAAATCCTGTTGTTATAAGTTCTGTGCCTAGGAAATCTCTGACCCAGAGACACCCTTCCCTGCTGATTCTCAGACATCACCTTGAGTGTGAAGCCTTTACTCCCATTGCCCTCTTCCCCTTCTGATGGTCCTTGCAGCATCTGGAAGGTCCAGTGTTGGGAAGAATTGCCCCTCCCTGGCAGGCTGTTCAAGTGTCATCCAATAAATTCTCTGTGTTAGTGCCATCTAATGGTCAAATGTCTTAATCAGCTCTGTAAACCTCAAAGGTGAATGCACTATCATCAGGAATTGAGGATTATGATTAATCTGAGTACAGGGCTGTGCAGCTGAGGTCCAATTAAAAAGGAAACTAAGGGCTCATAAAAAGTCCCTGAAAAATTATAACATTTTCCCCTAAAAACACAGGTAGATCAGTAGAAAATTAGGGAATGGAGTGGGTTTGGCAGAAGACACTGGAACAATTCAGGGCAAAGGCATTTAAGTGAAACAAAGCTGGTTTTTAATCCATTTTCTCCCCCTTTTAATATCATGTGTAACTTTGGAAGAAACTACACTTGTACAGTAATTTAAAGGACAACAGAAATATGTGAATTAATATATAATATATAATGCACATATTTTTTTTAAAGATTTATTTTTTATTTATTACATTCTGCCCCCCTTCTGCTTGCTCATGCTGTGTGTCCATTCTTGTGTTCCTCTCTGTCGGCTTTGTCTCCCCCCGTTGTGGCAACGTGCCGAGACCAGTCACCGCTCAGGCGGCTTTGCCCCACTTGTGGGCGGCTTCTGCTTCCATTCATGGCCGGCTCCACTTCAGTTCGCAGGTGGCTGGCTGTGCTCCATTCGCGGGTGACCTGCCCTGCCCGTGGCAGCTTTGCCTTGTCCATGGCAGCTTTTTGCCCTGCCCACAGAGGCTCTGCCTACCCATGGCTGCTTGCCCTTCTCAAGGTGGTCTGCCCGCTAGGAGAGTTCCCCGGGAACTGAACCCAGGGCCTCCCATGTGGTATGCCGGCACCCTTATCCACTGGGCTATACGGCCAGGCCCTGCACATATTCTTAGAACCCAAAATGTTAACATCTGGCAGTATATTCCACACACACAAACCAAAATTACACATGTTGAGGATTATTGCCAAAACATGGAAGTTGGGAAATGTGTAACAATATGATGGTTGAAATAAATAAGCTGAAATCCCCAAATAGAATGTCTACATTGGTAAATGACATTTCATTATGTAGATACACAATGTTAAAAGAACAAAAGCTATCCCAAGAGAACTGACCCAGACAGCTTGGGGTAAGAAAGGGGTTAGCCATGACCCAGAGTCTTCTGAGTTCAGCTGGCATCTTCTGGGGTCCTGGCACCTCTTCTGTGGAATTCCAGGCCTGCTCTTCACAGTGGGGAAAATGCTGTTCCATCACCTCTGTGTTGGGCCAGGAGACACAGAGTGTGTGGGATTCAGAAGCCACCAGCAAGAGCCTTTTTATACTCTTCTTGCTTTTTAGACAGCTCTAAAGCTAGAAGGAAACATGTGGACATCTATGCTAGGAGAATATTTCTTGAGAAGGCAAGGCCTGATGATATGAACCTAAAAATTCAACAATCTTGGATCAAATTATTAAAAGTTAAGCTGTATTGGTGATAGATTGGATTATGGGGATAAAAGAAAAACTACTAGTGAATCTGGGGGAGGAAAGCTGTTTTGGAGGAAAATTCTACTGCTAGTGTTGGGGCACAGAGGGAAACCTAGGTCTCCAAGCAGGTGAATGCTGAGGGAATGCATAAAGTTATATTTGAGTATTGGTCAAGGGCAAGCAGGGGTAGTTGCCTTGTTCTTAGTTTGTACTTTTACTGCCCTGGTTTTGTCCTTTACTGTCAAACTGCTATATTCAAAGGTCCTCAGAATGTGTGTGCAGTTGTGTTAATCCAAACAGTTAAAGTCTCAGGCTCTAGAAGCAGACTGATTTAATGAGCCATTACATAACTTTCTTCATGTGTGACCCTCAACAAGTTATCCAGACTTCATTTTGTCATCTCTATAATTGAAGTCAAATTAGCTCTAATTTCACAAGGTCATTGTGAACATTTCAAATATAAACATCGATGTCCCACTATGATTTTAAAGGAGAGACATAATCTGGAGGCTCTATGAAATTTGGTTAGCATTAGTTATTGTATATAGGGAATATTTAGATTCTGATTTAGATCATTATTGTTCTATACAAGTATTATTTGAAAAATGTTAATTTCTTCTAAAGGATTATAGAGTATTCTCATTAATGATAACTCTATTTCTAGGAATTTAAGCTGTATTAGAATCCTTTACTTTTAGAAAGCATGATACATCCATAAATTGGATTACCATGCTACTTTAAAAAGAATGCAGTATGTTTGAATAAAGTAAGAGGAAAATATGTCCAAAGTAATGGATGCTTGGATTCTAGAGAGAGAGCAGTGCCCCAGGTGGCTATAACACCCAGATGGGTAGTGTTTCCCAGTGAGTTCCCACATTACCCAGCCAATCCCTTGCTGGGTAGTCCCTCTTCCCAACATGGCTGTCACTCTAAAGAGTGCAAACCATGGCATTAATCCATTCTAATCCCCTAGGTTGGGACTGCTGACAAAGGCAGGAGATGATTTATAAAGGAATCACATTTACACAATCCTAAATTAAACTATTATTCTTAAGTAAAATTTCTGCTCGTCTCTAGCATCTGAGTTTTCTATTCAATCCTGGAAAAAAATGTGTGTCATTAAATAACTAAAGAGTACAGTTGATGAAGGGATCATTTAATCTGACACAGTGTATTAATCAGCCAAAGGGGTACTGATGCCAAATACCAGAAATCTGTTGACTTTTATAAAGAGTATTTATTTGGGGTAGAACTCACAGTTGTCAGGCCAAAAAGCATAAGTTACTTCCCTTACCAAAGTCTGTTGCCACTAGTTGGGCAAGATGGCTGCCAACATCTGTCAAGAGTTCAGATTTCTTGGCTTCCTCTCTTCAGGGGCTCTGTTTTGCTCTGGGATCAGCTGCTGTGCTCTCTTCACAAGGCCAGCACAGTGGCAGAGAAGGATCTGGAAGGATCATTTTGCTCAACTCCTTCTAAATAGGTTTGAAAACCTGAAGGAAGCCATTCTAGAAAAATGTAACCTACCAGAATGACTCAGTGCAGTCCAGACAGACCAGTCACCATAGAAGAAATGGAGAAAGTTACCAAAGAGCTTCCCCACCATCCTCCCAAAAGGCACAGGTTGCTCAGGGTGGCATGAGGGGCTGAGGGGCTGAGCCCCAGCTGGGGCTGACCTCAGCATGGGCACTGCTATGGCCATGTGGGTATACATGGGCAGAAGCAGACACACCCCGAGAAAGTTCACAGAACAGACCTTAGAGATGGTGCTGAGTGCAGGGAAGGAAGTCAACCCTGCA
>PVKH010042146.1:0-10857 GCA_004027955.1 Chaetophractus vellerosus
GAAGTTTATAGGTGAGCCTAAATCAAACACTAATATTCATCTACTATTCATAATAAGAAATATTTACCAACACTGTAGGTATTTTCAGCTTTATCTTCAAGGAAAATATGTCCATGTAATTTAAAACAGTTTGATGATTTTAATTTTTTATATTGCCAAAATTTTAGGCTCCTTCATTATATCACAAGATCCTATGACTAGAGACTTAGTTAAGAGAAGTAAAATAAGAACATGGAAATATTATGAAGAATTATTGAATTAAAATTTTATATAAGTTTATATAAAAATACATTTAAATTGTTGAAAATCAATTCTAGGAAAACTTAGGATTAAATAATAACAAAAATAATAAGTATTTTTAGGATTTACATTTTGCAATCAAGATTTTAAAATACTGAGTGGCAGAGTTTGAAGTTTACTTCCTGAGAGTAAATAGGTTATTCTGTTACAATTCCCATTATGGAATTATTCCCTATTTCCACTTTAATCTCTAATTCCCTGAGATTCAATTCAATATAAGAAAACATTAAAAACATTTAACTACAGACTAATGGGGGAAAGATGTGCACTATATGGATCCCTGAAGATAGGGTGAACCCTAATGTTATTTAACTTTTTTGTAAGCTCATCTGAATATTTGTAAATATGCATCAATCAATGCACAAGCTAGACAAAAATGAATAGCTTTCTACACCTTCTTAGCAGCTTCATGTGGATAGGAAAGTCTTTACTATCTTTGCCAGCAGAGATAGAACAGGTTACAGTTTTGGAGTCATGGATTTGATAAAAAAGCAGAACTGAGCTGCAGGGCCATCAGTAGGATGCCCATCTCCTGGGGGCCATGAATAGAGGAAAACTGATATCTTTCTCTCTCCATCCATAAAAACAGGGCAGGGTTTTGCATCCCAGCAGTGTTTTAGCTACTAACGCAAATGACCGGTGGTCCACAAAGACAAGCAATGCAAAATAAAAGAAACCACATCAAACATAGGGGTGGAAAGTGGAGATACTGGTCTAGACACTGAGGAATAGTGGTTATAAATTATGCTCCCCACCTTCAAGGATTGTCAGTATCCTGGGAAGGTAAGAAAGTAAACAAATGATCACTGGAAAAAATTTTGTTTATAATAAAGAGAAAAGGACATTTACATCCCTGTCTCCAGTCCCATGTTCCTATTCTACCACTGTGAACAATAAGGAAGATGCTATGTCCATTCCCAAATCCATCTCTGTCCAGTTACTCACTTGCTTTTCCTCAAGGATTGGGTCAGTTCCTGATATTTTTATTGGGCTCCAGTTTGCTTAATGCCAGGGGCAATGTGGGTAAATGATGCATGCTCACGTGCAAGTGTTTTTTCTCTCTTACTTTCTGTTTTCATTTGAAATAAGCTAAAGGGCCTGAACTTTTAAAAATATTTTATTGAAGTATATCATTCATACATGAACATATATAAATAATAAGGGTATAGTAAAAGCTGTGAACTTACAAAACAAACACACCGAACATCATACAGGGGTCCCATAGATCAACCCACCACCAACCCCTTGCATTTTTGTGAGAAATTTGTTACAAATTATGAAAGAATATCATCTAATCTTATTACTAACTATAGTCCATATCTTACATTTAGTGTATTTCTCCCCCAACCTACCCTATTATTATTTTTTTAAATATATTTTTATTACAAAAGTTCTGAACTTGAAAAATAATCGTGCACGTTGTAGAATTCCCACACAACATCCTTTTCGTCAACACACCACACCATGGTGGAACATTTGTTACAGATTATGAGATAATATCATCAGACTATTACCACCAACCGTGGTCCATAGTGTACATTTGGCACGCTTTAGCCATACTCCCTCATTATCAGCACAGTACATCTTTGGCATAGATGCATGAATATTAGAGTATTGCTGTTAACCACAGTCCATAGATCACACCAGTTGTATTTTTTCCATGCTTCTCCAAATTCCCACTTGCTGCAATTGTAACGTCCATCTGCTCTAACTCACAGAAGGACACTCTTGCATCTGTACCATCAACCACAATTCTCATCCACCTCTGGGTTCCCTGTGTTATTCAGTCCCTAGATTATTCTCTAACTTTCTCTCAATTAACATTTACATCCCTAGGCTACCATTTCCAGACACATTCTCATTTATAAACAAGCTGCTACTCACTATAATGTGTTACCATCAACTCTATACATTTTCATACCTTTACATTAAAGTGAATTAAAACTTCTACATCTATTAAGCATCAGTAGTCCTTCTCATCCCTCCTCTTATCTCCTAATAACTTATACTCGAGGTTGTAACTCCACGTGTTTATTCTTTGCATTTAGTTCATATTAATGAAATGATGCAACGTTTGTCCTTTTGTGTCTGATTTATCTCACTTAGTAAAATGTCTTCAAGATTTATCCACGTTATCATATGTGTCACAATTTCATTTCTTCTTACTGGAGCACAGTATTCTATCATGTGCATATACCTATTTTGCTTATCCATTCATTGGTTGATGGACGCTTGCGTAGTTTCTATCTTTTGGTAATTGTGAATAACGCTGCTATGAACATCTGTGCGCAGATGTCTGTTTGTGTCACAGTTTTCAGTTCTTCTGGATATATTCCTAGTAGAAGAACTGCAAGGTGTTAGCTTCATGAGGAAAGGCCAAACTACCTTCCACAGAGGCTGTAGGATTTTGCAATCCCATCAACAGTGAAGAGTGTTCCTATTTCTCCATGTCCTCTTTTCTGTTTTTTTTTTTTTAATAATGACCATTCTACGCAGGGTGAGGAGATATCTCATTGTTGTTTTGATTTGCATTTTCCTAATAGCTAGTGATATGGAACATTTTTTCATGTGTTTTTTGCCCATTTCTATTTACTCTTTAGCAAAATGTCTGTTTAAATCTTCCGTCCATTTTAAATTGGATTGCTTGTTCTTTTATTGTTGAGTAGGGACTGAAGTTTTGAGGGACTTTAGCTGACCTGGACAACAGGAGAAGTTGAGTAATGGATACAGACTGCTTTTCAGACCTTGCTATTCTAAATTCACAGGAAAGGAGATCTACATCCAAACCTTATGCTTTTGCTTCATAGAGAAATCTGGCATTAGCAATAGAAAAGCTTGTGTTTGCCTACATACCAATAAAGCCAGTAATTTGTTCCTCATTTGCTATTCTTTAATTTCTATTCGGCTACTATTCCTCTTTCTCTTTCTGGAGGCAAAAGCTTCCAGAAACTAGAGAATTCCATATCTCTTCCTTGACGGTCCATACCTAAGAGAAACATATAAAAATTGGAGCCAAAAGATTGAAATTCCATTTCACCTGTGATATGTGGAGTGCTGTGGTCTGCAGTCAGAAATCTCAATTCCCTGGCCTTTCTGTCCTCTTTTGGCTTTGGGAGCTCCAATCTCAGAAGAGATCATGACTTCAGGTATTGCAGACTGAGACTCAATATTAATGTTTTGCCTGACAAGGTGGGACAACAGGACCTTGCTCACCTGTAGCCCTTAAGTTCATCTTCTAGGAGATGGCTGCTATCCTCATTCCAATTCCTTACAGTAGAGTTGCCATGTGCACCGTGATCACCAACTGCATCACTAAACCCATCACTACCCTCTGTTTCCAGATAATCAGCATCACTCTCAGCATCCTCATGGCTAATTTTCTTTTCCTCATCTCCAACCCTACCAGGGTTGCTCACCAACAGCTTCCGGGCACTATCATCCTCCAGGCCTTTGTATGCTCCTCTGTGTCCTTGAATGTTCTTTGCTCCTTATCAAAAAATAAAATGATTCTTACGGATTAAGATAATATATCTATTATAATTTAGTGATTCCATTGGTAGATGGAGATTGTGGTTAATAATACAAATAAAATCATGTCCCTCTATTACAAGGTGTTAAGAATATGGAAATGCATGGGAAAATACAACTAATGTAATTTATAGACTATAGTTAGTAATATTGTAATATTTTTGCAACAAAGGCAAAGAAAGTACTATAGTGATGCTAAAAGTAAAAAAAATACAGAATTCAGTTTTATGAAATGTGAGAACGATGAAACATTTTTTTTCATTTACTTCATTAACAAGGAGATCTTGGTCATGACATTTAACCAATCTGTGCTCATTTCTTTTGTGACACTGGAGAAACAATTGAGCTTGTATTTAGGATTAAATAAAATAAACATGGCTAAACAGGAATATTTTAAGCTGCCTTTTTTCTGTGATTTATTTTATGAAGTTGAAATAAAGTTAACAAATGAAGAAAATATATTTATTCATATACTCAGTACAACTAATTTATCTTCAAATGCTACTTCAATTGCTACTTTAGTTAATTAACATAAGAACAATAGTTTAGAGTTAGACTTACATTATAATTACAGCTGTCACTCATTAGCTATATACTTTCTTTAAAGTATCAGATCAAGTCCAAGAAAAAAAATACTATTTACAATAGTAACTAAAAAAATCAAATACCTAGGAATAAATTTAACTAAAGGTGTAAATGGCTTATACAGAGAAAACTACACAGCACTGTTACAGGAAATCAAAGAAGACTTAAATAAATGGAAGAATATTCCCTGTTCATGGATAGGAAGACTAAATATCATTAAAATGTCTACCCCACCCAAACTAATATACAGATTTAAGGCAATCTCAATAAAAATCAACACAGCATTTTTTACTGAATTGGAAAAGCTAACTATGAAATTTATTCGGAAGGGCAAGAGGTCCCAAATAGCCAAAGACATATTGAAAAAGAAAAATGAAATTGGAGGAATCACACTACCTGACTTTAAAACATACTACAAAGCTACAGTGGTCAAAACTGCATGGTATTAGCACAAGGATAGACATACTGACCAATGGTATCGAATCAAGAGTTCTGATATAGATCCTCGCATTTACACTCATCTGATGTTCGACAAAGTCACTAAGCCCACTTAACTGGGAGAGAGAATGGCCTCATCAATAAATGGTGCTTGGAGAACTAGATATCAATATCCAAAAAATGAGAAAGGAAAATCATCTCACACCTTATACAAAAATCAACTCAAGATGGATCAAAGACCTAAATATAAGAGCCAAGACCATAAAGACCTTGGAAGATAATGTAGGGAAGCATCTATAGGAACTTTTAATAGGAAATAGCTTCATAAACTTCACACCCAAAGCATGAGCAGCAAAAGAAAAAATAGACAAATGGGACCTCCTCAAAATTAAAACATTTTGCACCTCAAAGGAGTTTCTCAAGAAAGTGAAAAGACAGCCAATCCAATGGGAGAAAATATGTGGTAACCATATATCTGATAGGAGCCCAATATCCAGCATATATAAAGAAATCCTATATCAAAAATAAAAAGACAAACAACCCATTTTAAAAATGGGCAAGTGATTTGAACAGAAATTTCTCCAAAGAAGAAATACAAATGGCTAAAACGCACATGAAAAGATGCTCAACATCACTAGCTATTAGGGAAATGGAAATCAAAACTACAATGAGATGCCATCTTACACCCATTAGACTGGTAGCCATCAAAAAAAACCAGAGGCCTACAAAGTGTTGGAGAGGTTGTAGAGGAATGGGAACCCTCATCTACTGCTGGTGGGAATGTACAATGGTCCAGACATTGTGGAGGACAGTCTGGCAGTTCCTCAAAAAACGAACTATAGAACTGCTGGGTATATACCCAGAGAACTGAAAACAAGGACATGAACAGATATATGCACACCAATGTTCATAGTGACATCATTCACTATTGCCCATCTACAGATGAATGGATAAACAAAATGTAGTTTATACATACAATGGAATATTACTCAGATGTAAGAAGGAATATAGTACTAACATATAGGATAACATGGATGAATCTTGAGGAACTTAAGCCCTCAAGTGAAGCAAGCCAGACATTGAAGGACAAATATTACATGACCTCTCTGATATGTGTTAAGCAAATCTAGCTGACTCAGAGAGCTAAAGACTGGAAAATAGGTTAACAGGAAATAGAAAAGGAAAAGAAGTTTGTGAGCCAATGCCCAAAAGGGTGAAATCTATGATAAGGTGGAAATGAGTAGCTGTGCAGAAAAGGGATATGACAGGGCTGTAGAGATACTATTGGGTTGGATAGTACTAGCTTGACAGGGGGATAGGGTGGGGAGGATGGATTGGATGGTCCATCAAACTGGGGAGAGGGTTGGCGGAGGGAGCAGGTGAATACTGGGGATTGGTGGGTACGTGGGTGAAACTACAATTTTGAGAAAACCCTTTACAACATGACAAGGAAGGGTTACTGATTTAGGATGTTGGATGGTGGGGCATTTGGGACAGGACACATCTGGGACAGTTTTTGAGACAATGTGCGAGTGATCATTGTGTGTCAATGCTGGGAGACCCACATGAGTGCGAAGGAGTTGGGACTCCCATGCTGGGGAGGTCCAGTATGTTCTCAAACAGAGAAGAGACTGTCTCTTGAGAGCATAGGCAGTTCCTAGTAGGTAAGGACAGACTAGTGTGTCAAGCCCTAGCATTGTAGCCAATACCTATGAACTTTGTCCTTCAAAGAGTGAAGCCTGGTGGTTGCCGTGGGCCCCAAGGGTAGTGGGAGGGAGGACTAGACTAGATGGAAGAGGGAATATTTAGGGGGTAATGGAAGTGTTCTGCATGATCTTGCATTGATGGATACAGACCATGTTAAATTTCATCAAAAATTTATAAAAGTGTATGGTCTAAAAATATAAACTATAATGTAACCATTAACCATGGTTAGTAGCTACATTTCAATATTTGTACATCAGTTGTAACAAATGTACCATCCACATGTAAAAAGGTTATTAATAGGGAAAAGGAAAGGGGAGGAGGATGCTAGGTATAAGGGAGTCCCCTATATTCTGTATGTAACCTTACTGTGACCTAAAACTTCTTCGAAGCCAAAATTTAAAAAATGTAAGACACTGGGGAAGAAATGGAATCACTGTACACAGATATTACATGTTATCCTATGTGTTAGTACTGTATTCCTTCTTACAGCTGAGTAATATGTCACTGTACACAGATATTACATTGATGAAAGACTAAACATCAAAAAAAATTTTTTTTAATTTTTTGAATACCCCATTTTTTTACTTTATTTTAGTTTTAGTTTTTCTAAATTATTATATATTTTATTTATGTTTAAACCTATCATTATTATTTCATTTTCCTATTAATTGAACTTGGCAATATTATTGGCTTCATTTTTGAAGAAATTTTGGATCACAGAAGGGTTGCAACTATGGCAGGGGAGGATCAATGGTGTGGGGTGTCAGTGATGGGGAATACATGGGATGAAGTTCACCAGGCATCCATGTAAGGTACATAAATATGTTCAAGTGTTCATGGGGCATTGTCACAGTGGGTAGAGATTCACACAATAGCTGAAGGATTGTTGAAACCCCATCCTGGGGAGTTCTGCCACATTCTCTAATGGAAGAGCAAAAATTCCCCAAGTCCAGGGACAATGACTAGTGAAGAAAAATGGTCCATTGATGGGCCCTTTATATTTATGACTATGCTTTTGAGCCTTTTGCTTTTGAATTTGAAACTTGGCTTACTGTTGTAGGGTGCCTAATATTTGCCTCCTGAGAGCCTCCTTGTTTCTTAAATATGGCCTCTCTCTAAGCCAAACTCAGCATAGAGATGTATTACCTTCCCCTCCATCAAGGGACATGACTCTTGGGAATAAGCCTCCCTGGCACTGAGTGATTACTACCCAGCACTGGCTGGTGATACAACTGGAAAAAGACCTTGAGTAAAGGGGGAAAAAGTTAAAGACAAATGAGTTTATATGGCTGTTTTGGTCAGCCACAGGCGTGCCTTTTGAAATACACCAAAGATTGGCCAGTCTTATAAAGGGTATTTATTTGGGGTAGAAGCTTACAGTTACCAGGCCACAAAGCATAAATTTCTTCCCATACCAAAGTCCATGTGTTGGAGCAAGATGGCTGCTGACATCTCCAGGGTTCAGGCTTCCGGATTCCTTTTTCCTGGGGCTGCGTTTCTCTCCGGGCTTAGCTTCTGTTTCCTTCATGAGTTCAGCTGTAGACCATGAGGCTTTCTATGTGTTGCGTCTCTCCACAAGGCAGCTGTAGACTATCGGGCGAACGGCTCACTCCAACATCAGAACTGCTTCTCAAATCTCCTTCTCCAAATCTCTGCTTCTCTAAATCTCCTTCTCTCAATCTGCTGCCTAGCCTTTATACTTGAGACCACACCCACTGAGGGGCGGGGCCCAGTTAATGCCCTTATCACAACTCGATCATGCCCAGATGAACAGATTAGCTTACAAGAACAATCCAATCTATATTTTTGGAATTCACAATTAATTAAAACTCTGAAACCATTACAATGGCTAACAGACTTCAAAGTGAGTCAGGAGGTCATCAGAGAGGTAATGCTTATGCAAGAATCAGCAGAATCTAATAGATAGACAAAGTAGACACTACACCAAACACTGGTGCTCCTGTGGGCTCTGGAGACACCCAGGTCCTACAGCCATGGCAGATACCTCCAGAGTTTGGTACCTTGCCAGTGGGCCCTACTTTGGAGATTGTGCTCCCGAGTGTGACAGCATTGGACTCAGATATGACTTCTCTACACATGCCTCTTCTGTCCCTTTTATTTGAACCTATAGTTGGTGCTGGAGTTGGTAGGTGTACATCCAAAAGACTCGAATCTCTGGGCTGTCCATGTGCCAGCTGGGCCCTGAGCCTCAATGGAGTTGCAACACCTACTGTCCAGTTCATTGGACTCACCCAGGACAATTAAAAAGGAGGTGAGGATGGAAAATCACCACACCAAGGAAACGAGAGATTCTACAACTGCAAGCGAAAGAGTCCCATCCATTAGCCACATGGGATCAAAATCCCCTCTCAATTAGAGGTGGAGTGGGCATCACCATCCCAGAATCCTCAGAATTGGGGAATAAAATATAGACTAGTGTAGACTTACTGGTATTGTACTATAGACGTATTGTGATTCTAGCAATGGAAGAAATTATATCATTAATGTGGAAACAGTTACCAGTGGAGGTGCTGAAGTCAGGGAGAGAGAAAAAAAGGTGTAATATGGGGGCATTTTCAGGAATTGGAATTGACCTGTATGACATTGCAGTAACAGATACAGACCATTATATATCCTGCCATAGCCTACAGAATTGAGTGGGGGAGAGTGTAAACTACCATATAAACTATAGTCCATGCTTAGTGGCAATGCTCCAAAATGTGTTCATCAATTGCAATGAATGCATCATGCTAATGAAAGAAGTTAATGTGGGGAAAATGGGGGGTCTGGGGAGTGGGGCTTATGGGGATCCCTTATATTTTTTTATGTTACATTTTATGTAATCTAAGTATATTTTAAAAATAAATAAAAATATCTTAAAAATAAAGTACCAGATCAATTTAAGACTCACAAAATAAAATAAAATTTTTTAAAAATTAAGGCTCAATTTCCTTATTTATCAAATATAGGTAATAATTGCTCTTAGGGAGTTGTTCTAAAGAGTGCAGAAGAAAATTAATGTAACAATTATGCCACACTGTTGAGAGAAGCCACCAACAACTCAAAATGGCTATTTTAAAAGAGAGGGAAATTAACCCCTCAGGCATGCCTGAGGAAACTCTCACAGCAGTACTGATTAAGCTTAATCTGTTAACCTTTGACAAAACGGGTTATCCCCCATGCATAAACATTGGGGGGCATCCTCCCTAGGCACCCCCCTTCCTTCTGTCCGATGGAAAGCCCCGAAACGTCACTTTGGCAGGGACCTCACCCTCTCCTGTGTCAAGGGAGAGGATTTGCTTGTGTCTTTCCAGATGGCGCCCCACAACCCATCTGGATCCCGGCAAGAAACATCCGGCCTGCTCCAACCATCGGTGACGAGAAAGGAGAGACGCCGTCTACGAGCCGTCCAACATCAGCAGTGGCTCCAGATCTGGCGGGAAGAGGAGGAAGATGAAGAACGTTGCCAGTTGCTCCAGCTGTATCATGCTTACAAACACCGTCTTCCTCAAGGACCATCATCACCTAAACTAATCACTCTTGTTCTTGCCTTGCTTACCCTTGCTCACGCAGGTAACGCCAACCATAATCACCAGCCATTTAATTGGACCCTCACCATTGAAGGGGATCCTATACTTCGCTACAATTTCACATCTGGAAACCCCTCCTTTACCTTCCCCTTTTGTGGCCTCCTCGAGAGAAAAATTCCGCGCTTTTGTCGTGGCCCATCACCTTACTCAACCTGGAGTTCAGAAATATCTGGATACTATATATGCCCCTCTACTATTAGCTATTCTTGTGGGGACGTTTCACACTTCTATTGCCCTAGTTGGGGGTGTGTGACCATAGGCTATGGATGGTCCAGCCCCCCCCAAAAGGATACATTTATAACGGCTAGAGGCTGGCCTAACATCACAATCTCAGTCAGAAGCCGCACAGACACCCAATGGCTCATTGGCCGAACCTGGGGCCTCCGCCTCTTTATGGTCGGCTATGACGTGGGCACCACATTCCGTGTTCAAAAGTTTCCCACCTCCCCTTCCTCCCCCTCCGCGGTGGGACCTAATCCAGTCCTTAATCTTAATTCTCACACGCCCGCCCCTCCCAGCCTTCCTGTCTCCGTGTCCTCACTTTATACCTCCGCCTCGTCCAACCTTTCTGCCCACCCCCCTCCAACATCGTTTCTGCTAGCCGGTAACCCGCTCCTATCTCTCCTTAATGCATCTTTACACAGTCTAAATATTTCTAATTCCAACCTTACCCGTGACTGCTGGCTCTGCCTCTCCTCAACATCACCAT
>PVKH010042147.1:0-10851 GCA_004027955.1 Chaetophractus vellerosus
TTCTCTGTATATCTACTTCTGTGAATGTCCCCTTATATAGCCGACCAAGGGGGTGGGGACTGTTACACTCTACTGACATAGTCAAATCAAAGGCATCTCAGCTGAATCTAATACAATTAAAGGGTATCACACCCAGAGGAACAGACCAGTTTACAAACATAATCTTTCTTTTTGGAATTCATAAATAATCTCAAACTGCCACAGGGCCTTATTGTTGTTGCTATAAAACACTAATTTGAGCTTTACAATTGCCATAAATATCAATTTTTTGTGTGTGCTGCCTCAGCATCCATCTTAATTTGGCTAAGCCACTTGCCTCAACGCTGCCCTTTGGCCTGATTAGTAAGCAGCTTTCCAGCCCTGGGGTGTAAACTCCCCCAGAATCCAAACCCACATCTGTGTCCATGACCCACATCACCCAAACTCCCCACCCAAACCCACAGCTGGTCCCAAATGATAAGCTCGCCACCCCCACAACCCTCCGGTCCCCAGTCCCTTTTCCTTTATGTGCGTTTTTTTTTTAAACCAATTGTTGACGCCCATGGGAAATCTACTAACCTCCACCCCTGGACCATAATAATGGTACAAACCCACAGGTCCCTCTTGCTCCCCTTGTGTGCCCCCCACCTGCTGTTTGAGCCACCCAAGCTGATTGTGTTTCCCAAGGACCACTCATGGCATGTCTCTCTCTTTGGGAAATGTGAGTAACAAACTATCTTTTCACATGCATTATGGCCTCAGTTTCCCATTGTGTTGTATCTGACCTCCACCCAGACTCAAACTTAAAATCCAATTTAACTAATTCAAAACAATAATTGTCAATCCCTCTGTATTAGTCAGGGTTCTCTCGGGAAACAGAATCAACAGGAGATATCTCAATAATATGAGATTTTATAAGAGTCTCTCACGTGACCGTGGGGATGCACAAGTCCAGGTTCCACAGGCAGGCAGCAAACCAGGGGCTCTGATGAAAGTCCAATAAAAGGTCCTTGATGAGTTTCTGGAAGAAGTTGGCTGTCCAAAGACGAGCTGGGAAATTCTCTCTGAATGTTGAAAACACTTCCCCTTTTAAGGCATTTAACTAATTAGATAAAAGCATCACCCACTGCTGATGCAATCTCCCTGATTGATGCAGATGTAATCAGCCATCCACACTGTAAACTCACTGGTGACCGAAGTCCATAAATGCTCTTGTATTACAATTTGCCCAGTGTTTGCTTGACCCCAAACACCTGGACACAATTACCTGGCCGAGTTGACACATAAGCCTAACCATCACAGACTCCTAAGACTTTCTTTGCCTTAATTCACTGTTCACTTGCTATATTTAAAGCTGATAATCTAGTTCATTCATTTTCAATATTTATTTAATGAAAGCACTTCAAAGCTAAACTATACATTTTCCTCTGAGTACAACTTCAATAATTTTCCATAGATGTTAATATGAAGTGTTATTTTCATTAATTTCTAGATCACTTGATATTTTCTTTTTTAGTCCCAGTTTGGCACATTTAAAAAACTGGTCATTGATTTACAAGTAATTAATATTTTTGTCATTTGTTTGGGAACAATTTCTAGCTTATTGCTTTATAATCAGGAAATATTGCCAATAAAAATCTCCTTGTTGGAATTTGTTAAATTTTTCTTTGTAGTGAAGTAAACAATCCATTTCCAAACTTTCTGATGGATGTAGTGAAGAATGTACATTTTTGTCAATAGGGCACTGAATTATCTATATATCTATTATTTGAAACATCTATACCCACACTGATTGTTCACCTGTTTTCCGGGGGGAAAAGTATACTAAGGTCTCTAGTATAAATTTGAATTTTATAAGCTCTCCTTGTATTTCTACCTGTCATTTATTTGTTTAGCCTTATATATTTACTGTTATTTGGAGACAAGATGATTAATAGTATCTCTTCCTTGTAGATTTTATTTGTATTGTTCTTCCCATGTAATGCTTCATGCCTCAAATTCTTCTTTACCTGGTATTAATATAGCCATCTTTTCTTTTTTTCTTTGTTGCTTAACTATCTTTGCACATTTAATTATTTTCCACCTTTCTTTACTATTTTGTTTTAAGTGGATTTATTCTAAAATGCATATCACTAGAATTTTAAGCCTTCTGAAGGTGCTTATCTTTTAATAGAAGCACCTCTTCATTTTCATTGTATAACTTAATATATTTTTATTTTTCCATTTTACTTTATATCCACAGTCTATTTTGTTGTTGTTTTTCCTTTTCATACTGTTCTTAATTTTGCTGTATTGAAAAAGTTAGTTTTTTAAAAATTTCTACCCTAACCCTGGAAAATGATTAGGAAGTTTGTCTCTTCTCTCTCTCTCTCTCTCTCTCTCTCTCTCTCCTCTAATGGTGGTCTTCCTGATTTTAAGTCACAAAGTCACAGGTATATAGTAATAATTTTAAATAATATTAATGTTCCACACACCAAGATTTTTATTAACTTGCACTCTACACCATCAACCCCAACCAAGGTTAAGAGCTTCCCATTTTCCTCATACCAAATTTGTTGAGATTCATTTACAATTTAAGTCCTAACCTAATTATTCATTTAGTAAATATTAGCAAATGCTTACTGCCCGAGGCTATATCTATTACTTCATACAATGACGTGCAGTTTGTCTCTTCTGTTTAGAGAATTATTACTTAACTCTCATATTACAATTCACAGGCACATTATTATCATCCTTTTAGACATAATTACACATTTACAAGAACATTGCCCACTGCTGTTTCTTGTACCCTTCCTCTCCTCCTATCTTAAGATCTAGGTTATCGTTAAATTTCATTTGGTTGGAATAAAAGTAATATAAAAAAGAGTGTGTCCTCAGATGGAGTGGTGTAGCGTGTTTGAGAATGGCCTTCTTTTGGTCCTCACATTTAAATAATATTATATTGCTATTTTTTCCAAAATTTTGTAAATGACTTTCACTGTTCTCTAACTTTCAGTGTTGTAAATAAGAAGTCAGATGCCAGACTGATTTACCTTTTTACATAAGACCCTTTTTGCCTATGGAAAAGTTTATTAATTTCTTCTTATTCTTGGACTTTAGGAAACTCACTTGAATAAGTTTGATTTTTATGTTATGATCATTAATATTTCCTGGTGTTAGGTGAACCCTTTCAATCTGAACAGGCAAAATTTTGTTCAGCACAGAGTTTTATTCTATTATTTTTTTCATCACTATTTATCTTGTAGATACTCTACTCATTTTTGAATTCCATTTATATCCTTGTCTTCCGTATCTTTTGTCTTTTCGATTTTGGTTTCCATTTCTTTGTATTTTTGTTCTGTATTATGGGCTATTCCCTCTACTTGATCTGTCAGATGAGCAATTTGGTTTTCATCCATAACTGCTTTCTTTTTGAGTTCTTCTCTTAAAATTTTTAAACTTGGAATTGTATGTGTGTGTGTGTGTGTTTCCCAGAAAACTTTTTATTTTCAACATAGCTCAAGACTTCTCATTATATTTTAATCAAATTTCTAGTCTAGTTTTTACATTAATTGTGCCTTAATAGGACCTATATAAACTAGCTTTGCAAGCTATTATGTTCATTTAAGTGATGTGTTTTCTTTCCCTTCTCAGGTCAGTGGATATGGATTCCTTCATAAGTGATGCAACTCAATCTACGGGGCCTTTCAGGCAGTGGAAATGTGCCTGTTTTTTTGTTTGTTTGTTTTTCTCCTTAAATGAATCAGTAGGGAATAAGTTCATAAGCTGGGACTTTTGGGCTAAGATATGTGTATGTGAGCCTCCCTATTTTCAGGATTCCTTAAGCACAGTGGGATAGGGCAGCCTTCAGTCCAGCCCTTCTCCTCTGGAGAGAGCTGCTTACAACATCTACATCAGTCCCTTAAGCAGACAGGCACAGTACTCTTTTGGAAAGATACATCCAAAGCAGCTGGTACAGTTAGATCCATGTGGCAAAGTATATCCAAAGAGTAAAAGATTCTATAGAACCTGTAACAATTTACAACTGTGTCATGACCCCCAAAGACTGAAAACAAATTCACTTAAAAGAAGTTGAGGAAAAAAAGGGCAAGTTGAATGGTGTTCACCAACTTTTCCTCCCAAGGCCATACTACAATGGGGGAAAACATGCAGAGGTCTAGCCAACAAAGACAAAGAACAGGACAGGTAACATCAGGGGATAAGCTTTTTTAAAAAAATGTTTTGCAAATGAAAAGTAGATGGAGTCATGGGACTTGATTTACAGAAGAGAAGAGCCTGCTAATCTTGAGGAGGGAAACTGATGATAGGAGGTCCCATGCACTCTGCAGAAGTGGAGACCTGCTGGCATGCAGTATTGGGCAGGGAAGAAACCATTAGCAGGCAACAGAGGCTTGAGTTGAGAGTCTCCATCCAAGAATAGTCAGTGGGAGCGGCCTAGCACCCATTTTCCAGGTGGCAGGAGACTGATTGCATGCTCCTGGCCCTCTCCTGAAAGCCAACCTAGAGAAAATAGTTTGAAATTATAATGATTAAGTGAACTTTAAAGAGTTACTTCCTAATAGTTTGGATGATTAAATACTATAATATAAATACTGGAGTTAGAACCCTATTCCAGCCTTCTTTGTGGCCTCCTGTTTGAAAACAGATGGTTGAACTATGGTCATTCATTCATTCAACAAATAAATATGAGGTACTAGATACTAGATCCACCTCATATCTGTATACCGCCAGGATTCTGTTAACGTATGGGTCATTGGAGGCAATGGTTACTTTACCTATTATCTGATTATAAACCATCAGTTTATAACCATCAGTTACTAAGATCCATAAGAACCCACAGTATTTCTTCATTGTTTTTTATAACCAAGAGAAGCAGAAATAGAAGACAGGGTGGATCCTGTGATATGCTAACAGTTTGTAGCTTTACTCTGCCTCTGATAGGGAAATAAGGGAGTCAGATTGCAATTAATGCAAGTAGACCTCTGCAACCTACTTCTCAGAGATGAATACAATGAGCTGAATACTCTACCATTTATTCAGTTCATCAGAAATTTCTCACAAATGACTGCTTTTGACATCACCACCTATTCACCCACCATCGAGTAGCTTTAACCTACCAAAGTTGAGATTCCTCCCCTATTAAATCACAAACTTTTCTAGCAGAAGTTGCCACACTATTATCCTTCAAATTGTCAAATACAAGGGACTATTCTCAGTCTCTCTTTCAATCTGTCTCTCTCTCAACATATCTCTCTGTCTTGCAGATGAAAAGTAAATGGAGACATGGGAATTGATATATATATTCTTAGCCCTGATATCGCCTTAGCATAGGGTCATGTTGATAATATGCTTCACCTTGAACTTCTCTCCTAAATTAGTTTCCTTAACACTTTTATTCCATCCTACTTTTTACTGTCTCTATTCTGCCTTGTAGTTCCTTTTGTAATCTTGAATCTACTCCTTTTGCCCTCTTTAGTATCTTGGTCTTCCTTTTCTGTCCCTGCACCCACTTCCATAGTTTCACTACAATAGAAGAGCTCATAGCATATAGACAGAGATAGAGACCATACTTCTCTGTTACACACCAGGCCCATATATCCAACAGCTCTCTTCCTAATGTTCCCACAAGAGGCAATATAGTGTGAAGAACAGGAATTCTAGACACAGAATATTCAAATGCCGCTCTGCCATTTCCTAACTGCAATATTAGGCAAAATTACTTAAGCGGTCTGTGTTTCAGCTTTCTCATCTGGGAAATGGGAATAATAATAATGAGGATGATGATGATAATAATAATAATAATAATAATACCACCTGCTCAATTTGGTTGTTGTGTGGAATAAATGAGTTACTATATGTGAAGCACTTTGCCTAGAGCATGTCATTTATAGTAAGGTCTATGCAAAGTGTTGGCTATTGTTATTGTTATGATTTCTTCAGACAAGGCATATAAAAACAAATTTATTTTCTCTTAATTCTGAATTCTAAGCTAGAAATGTGGGAGTCATCCTTCACTCCTCCCTTCCTCTTTCTTTACAGTCACTTAGTATAGTTGATTCTACTTCCTATACACTTTTCACATCAGCCTCCTCCTCCTGTCATTTTCTTAAGTTCGTTTAGGCTCTTATTGCCTCTCCTCTGGTATATTGAAATAGATTCTTAATTGGTTGTTTTTCCTCTTTGCTCTTCCCTGTGTTAAAAGTCACCCTCTTCACTGTAACCAGGATAGTTAGTAAACAATGAACTCTGAAAGCAGGGATTGTATTTTCATTGTGATTCTGGGCATAGTCTTGACACTCAAAAAATATTTATTCAATTGAATTGAATTTCTTTCAAAATTCTTGGTTTGGTGTAGACATAGAAGCATGTTTAGACAATTTCCATATTAGTCATTCCCTCTCTAACCTTATTATCCCTGACATAGTTCAGGGCCTGTTCATCCTTCCCAAGGAAGCTACTCATCTTCACTGTCTCCATTTTCTACTCTCTAGTCACCACTTCTCATCTAAATAAACACTCTTATCCACCCACCCTGACTTCCATCCTGAACATTTGACAATATTCCTTCACTTCCATTCCTGCAGACAATGCTTCTATAATATGAAATAAACCAATGAGAGACCTATTCCGCCAACAACATCTCAAAGCAGAGAGCCTCAGGGTGCCTGGCTGGGGTCAGCGCACTAGGGCAAATGGCTAGCTCTTGAATCAGTTGACTCATTAAGCACGGAAGACATCCTAATTGAATAAGAAGGAGAAGCCTGGTGGACCTGCATGCTGCTCTCACATCAATAGTCTAACATGATTCTGAGCGATAAGGGTTACCATGACTTGTGACAAATGACCCAACAAAGAGATTTTGGCTTTTTATTATTGACCCAAAAAACACTGTCATTCCACTGACAATGAAATTAATCAAAAGAAGCCTTTTAGCTTTATCTATACATTGCATCACAACCTTTAACATCCATTATTAGCAATCAATATTACATGTTGAGGTAGCTGAGGAGAAAATGAACTAAGATGAAAAAAAAATTTCCAGGCCCTACATTTGGCCCTTTTAAATTACTTAACTGGTGGTTTGCATTATCTTTTATGTTCTCGTTCTCTTTCTTTCTTTCCTTTCTTTCTCTCTCTCTCTCTCTCTCTCTCTTTCTCTCTTTCTTTTTTTCTTCTTTTTAAAGTCTGCAAGATTCCAGCTTCCCAAGACCTTCACAAATCAGGCAACATTCTCAGCAAATTTAAATGATAGACTCAGAGAGTGATTACAAGGCTGCCAACAAGATAATTTTTAAGGTGTATTCGAGCTATATAAAGATATAAAATACAATATGCAAAATGGTCACACAAATGGGGTTTGAAATAATTTTGGAAAGCAATTTGACAAGGCATGTCAAAATTTTTTAAACTATCATGCCTTTTGTCTAATTAATTCTACTTGTAGAACTCAAACCTATGAAAAGAATCTAAAGCACCAGAAACAAATCTTAATCACAAAGATCTTCACCAGAACATTATTTATAATAGTAAACAACAACAAAACCTTAATGTCCAAATATAGGAGTGTGGCTAAATAAATTATAGTATATAATAGCCATATATATATGATGGAATATTATGGAGACCTAATAACTAATGTTTCAGGTTAGTCCAATCCAACAAACATTTATTGACTACCTTAAAATTCTAGCACCATTCTAGAAGCTCCTGCTCTAGTGGACAAATATAAACAGATATTTAAAATAGAATGTGGTAAGTGCAACAAAAGCATAGAGGAGGCACAAATACCCCAGGAGGGGAGTTTCTTACTTTGCCATGCAGCTATGACAAATACCACACAATGGTTTGGCTCAAACACAAGGACAAATATTGTATGATTATACATATATGAAATACCTTGAATAATTCAGAGACAGAAAGTAGACTACAGGTTACTAGGGGATAGATGGGGAGGACTGCTTAATGGGTTCAGAGTTTCTCTTTGGGGTGATGAAAAATTTTTGGTAATAGATGGTAGTGATGGAAGTACAACATTGTGAATATAATTAATACCACTGAGTTTACACTTAGAAGTAGTTTAAATGGGAAGTTTTAGGTTGTATATATGTTACTATAATAAAAAGTTTAAAAAATATTCTGAGTTTAGCTGTGAGAGATTCAGTGACCTAAGTGAGAGCAGTTTCAGTGGAGTGTTGACAACTGAATCCAAATAGCAGAGCACTGTGGGATGTGTGGGTGGCACAAAAGCAGGGACAAGGAGAAAATGCAGCCCTTTCAAGAAGTTTGGTTGGAAGAAAAGGAGAGTGCTAAGGCAGCAGCTGCAAAGGATTGTGCTGTCAATTAATTATTTTTTTTCTTTAACATGGAAGATGCTTACCAATAATTGGATGCTGATGGAAATGATCTATTAAGGAGAGTGAAAGATTAAGGATAAAGATGAAAGAATGGGGTATTTGGGAAGTGGGAAGGAATGGGATCCAGAGCCTTAGCCTGGAGAAAAGACACCTTTTATTGTATTTTGACTCCAAAAAGGAAATATGGAGTGGATATAGGAAAGTTTATTGGTTTGGAATTTGGAAGTTTGGTGGGAGATTTATTGGATGGCTTCTGTTTTTAATAAGAGACAGATACCTATGAATACTGAGTAAGAGGAAGTGGGGAAGGAGGTTTAAGAAAAGAGGAGGTTTGTAGTAGCTATTGTGGGAAATGGGATGATTGATTAGGGACAGAAAAGAAGGTAGATAGTCCTAAATATGATACCACTCAACTTAGTTATGTGATGTTTCTCCAGCAGAGACAAACAACCTACTCGTTTTTTATTTTTAAAGCAAATTCAACTAACTTCATTCCAACTACTCAAACACAATTGTCATAGGATTTACCACGGAGGGTGGGGGGGCTCCAAGTTATTCAAGAAACTTTATTCTTTATGCTTTGCTAGATGATTGGAAAAGCATGGTAAAAAGCTCCAGAGGGAAAGGGAGATGACAAAGAAGAAAAAAATCCAGTGAAAATATATTATAGACCACAATCTGTTTATAAACATTTATATAGCTCTTTTTCTCATGGCTGTAGAGACCAGGCTGGACCCCAGATTTTCTGAACCTAGAGCTCTTAGTATACCACGAACCTTTCTGACTCCATCTGAGTGGTGCTGAGGTAACACCTGTAAGAAGGATCTGTAGCATTTGATCTGAGGATTACTCTGTAGTAATTTCTAGAATCTTTTCTCACAGATGTCCTCTAACACACCCTAAATCCACACACACAACTTACACACACATCTTGTTACATTAAAATTTAAAAATAAAACATAACTAAAGGGAAGTGCTCTGAAACTCACTGTCAAGAAGAGAAAAGAAATAATTTCCTGCCTTCTCTAGAGTAAGTGCTTTCTTGACCTAAAGAGTAAAAGTAACAGGAAACTCATATTTTACCAAGAGCAAATGCCCAATTAAACAAGACCTTATCAGCTCTCTATCAACTGGTATGAATCACTTACTGACATTGTCTCTGTCTCCCCCACTCTCTCACTCTCACTTTCTCTCTCTCTCTCCTTTTCATGTCCTTAGGATATTAGTGCCTTGAGGAGGAAAGCAGCAGGATTCCTTACTCCTGTATCCAGGGATCTTCTCTCCCAGTTTTTCTCTACCATCAATTAGGAATGCATAAAACCTCCAATTACCCCTATGAATGGGTAATAGCCTTAATCATCCTGGTCTTTTAAAAATTTTCTCACAAGATAATGATTTTGTCAAGTAATTGGAATTTCTTGTACTAAGATGTGGAAATTGAAGTTTCCAAACCAAGATAAGATCATCAGTCAATTGCTGCTTTCTTGTCTTCAGTGGGAGTCCTTGTAGTCATGTCCCATAATTGCTACCAAAATGTGGGGACTGTATGTTGAAGTAAAAACTCTGTCTTACATGAGAAAAAAAAAAATAGATATATTTGCACTTCACAAGCATTTAATATTTGGTTCCTAGAACTACTGGAAGAGATTCAAATGTAAATACTTTATTTCAATAAAGCTAAAGAAAAAACTTTGAAGGTCAAATTCTAGTTTTGGAATTTACTAGTTTTATGAACTTGGCCAAGTGTGTTAACCTTTTTGAACCTCAGTGAAAATATCTCCTTCACAGAGTTGTTGGGAGGATCAAAAAAGATACTGTACCAAAAACCACATGATAGACATTCGCTATCAGCTTCCTGCCCTCCGCTTTCTCTAAACATTTGCCCACTTCATAGAATCGTAAGTAATCTTCCACAAAATATTACTTAAAAAATTAAAATATTTCGTGAGAAAAATAACTTCGCAGGTGTCAGTGTTATTTTTATTTTTGTTCTGTGAAGAGATGATAGGACTGGACAATTTTTCCCCAAAGCTTAATTAGAGTTTTTCCATTACTGTATTTGTGTTTGTTTTTGCTTCCTTTGTTCAAGTTAGGTTTATAGGCAACCAAAATGAAACGCTTACCAAAGAGTCATCCTTTGTAACAGTAATGACACAAATTACATTGTTCTCTGGGATTTAAAACACCCAGCCATTAAATTTAACTATGGGAGCTTGGAAAATCTTTTCAAAAGCAAAGCAGCTGTTTCCCTTTTGCTCATTTTTTAAAGGCCTTGCTCAACAGCTTAAAGATGTATGCACTACTATTGTAAAACCAGGGAAATACTGGAAAATACTGGGAAGAAGGCAAAGATATTTATTAGTATGTGTTTTGGTCAGCCACAGGCGTGCCTTTTGAAATATACCAAAGATTGGTCGGTCTTTACAAAGGGTATTTATTTGGGGTAGAAGCTTACAGTTACCAGGCCACAAAGCATAAATTTCTTCCCATACCAAAGTCCATGTCCTGGAGCAAGATG
>PVKH010042148.1:0-10871 GCA_004027955.1 Chaetophractus vellerosus
CAGAGGGGTAGGGACGTATCCTCACATTGCCATGCTCATGTTCTTACTTTTATCTTTTGGGGGGATAGTTCAATCACAGAGGCTTTGCCAAACATATTGTTCATTTGCTGAGAGGCGGGAGTGAAAGTAACACAGTCCCTAATTATTTTGATTGTTATTGTTTTGTGTTTACTTAGTGCCTCTGCTTGAAGGTGCTTAAGATTAGGGAAAATGTGGGAGGAGAGATGTGATTTGATACTTGTCATCAATCTGCTGTAACAACCACATAGAAAATCCTCTGTGATTAATGACAAAATGAATGAAACTGTTGAGTGAGTGCACAGATAGTACAATATGTATTGAGTGGGCAAATGTTAAGTGAGAGGAAAAATGCAAAACGTCATACCGTCTGTACAAGGATTTTCCTGTAGCAGTTTCATTGCAGTAAAATTGCTTGGATGAAGATGCATTCCACTGAGAGGTAGGAAAACATTTTTATGTGAATATAGCAAGATCTTACTTAAAAGTAAAGTTGGTGGTACTCCTGTTTTCTACTTTTTGCAGTGTTATTTGATGCGGTGAGGCGCAAGCCTCTGGTAGTGCAAGAGAGAAGATAGGGACAAAATATCTTTGAGCTGTGAGGTGTTTGTATGTTTTGAAAATATGATTATGTGCATGTGTTCATATTTTACGACTTGGATAATCTGAAAATTAATTTGCTTTGTCAATGCTTCCTGGATTAGAATTCCACTATTTGGTCCCTATCCTAGGTAAGACATTGTTTGCAAATTGTGCTACTTGTGAGATGTTGCAGTGGTTGCTAAGGCATTTAAGGTACTGATGAAAGTAAAATGGTTGTCATGGTGACTGATAAAAATAAATGTTGAAAATGCCCTGGGTTCTTTCTTTTCCAGTCTACTAAAGAAAATTGAGCGGGAAACATGGAGGGAAAGTGGCGTTTCATTAATTGCCACAGTAACTCGTCTAATGGAGAGATTGTTAGATTACAGGTAAGCCGAGTCCCGTGTTTTCCAGATACGCTATGCTCCAGTCAGAAAATCAAATAGTGAGAATGGAATCAATGTCCCACATGAGTTAATCACTCAAAGAATTAATAACCAGACTGTGAAACCATTTGCAGTGAGGTAATGAACTTCTAATCAGTTTTTATTCTTGTTTTTTGTTCTTTTTCATCTTTTTAAAAATGTTTTATAACAGTTCTTTCAAACTCTTGGAGAAGTGAGAGGGGTCTTAGTTCTTTTAATAAAGGCATCTTTGCTTTTTTTTTTTCCTTTTATCTTTGTATTTAGACTTACCCAGTGGAACCAATAGACTGTCCATTTTAGAGAGAAAACAGTATAATGGAAAATTGTACAACCATGATCTATGAAAGAAAGAGGGGGATGAAACTCCCACTGTCACCTTTCATAGACATAATTCTTTTAAATTAAAATGCATGGTGTTTTTGTTTTATTTTGAGAGAGAAATCCTCATTCTCGTTGTTGGAGATGGCCAGGGTCACCATCTGATTCTCACCCCACTTTAGGAGGTGTATGATAGCACGCCACTCTTTTTACTTCAGTCTGAGTCCCCGTCGGTTGAAATGTTGAAATTGGGCACTGTCTTAACCTGGAGGTGAAATTCAGTTCACGGCAGAAACTGGGGTTCAGAGTCTTGGACCGGCTAATCTGACTATAGATCATTCAGCCTGGGGCAGTTTACCTAGTTATTGAATAGCAATTTGCAAACTGCCTCTGGTTTCAGATAGTCCTCCTTCCCTCCCGACCACCCCTCTCCCCACAAGAGAACAAATTGTGTTTGCTCCTAGGAATGAAGCTCTGAGTTCTGACTATTGCTTTTTGTTTTTAGGGACTGCATGAAAATGGGAGAGGTAGACGGCAAAAAGATTGGCTGTACTGTTAGCCTTCTGGTTAGTAAATGCTTTCCCTTTTCCTTTTTCAATCCTAACATTTGTTTTTACCACAGAAATACTATGTTTTCTTTGTGTTTTATCCACGAAGTGTTTTTATCTGAATGTTTCTTACAAGAGTTTAGAAGTGATTTTAAAAGAAGCATGGTGAGTTTCATTGTTGAATTATACCCCAGAAAATTCTCAGCTCTGAGCATTGCACAATATACCTACTGTTTTCCTGACAGCAGATCCCTTAGGGGTCGCAAAGTTATTCTCATGTTCTTTATCCACTTGGACCCTTGGTGCTCTCCTAGGAAAGAGCAAAGTGTTAGGGTCTTTTTACTTCTGTGTAGACAGTTTCTTTTCTGTCCTTATTTCTGTTTCTTGCATAATTAATTCTATAATCTCTTCTTTTAGGAACAAATGACAGTCTTCTGTTTAACATAGTCATTTTCACTCTCTAGCTTCTTTGTAAATTGAATTCATAGCACCACTGCTGTTAAGGTTTGGATTATAACTAGGGTGACCATGTAATCTATCACTCAAACGAGACACTTTTGAGAATTAAATTAAATATTACATAAGGCTAACAGGCGAAGCCAGAACTGCCTTGGACAAACCAAAACTTTTATAAAATGTCACATAACTAACTGTTAAATATGATGGTAGTCTCACCACAGAGCAAAAGAATGACCATACATTAAGACATGAGTGTTCATACTATAATAAAGGGTAGGTTTTAATGTTTTTGAAATTTCCCTTTAATCAGCCTTGAAATACAAGAAGATGTGATTGCTTCCAATCCTAAATTTGTGAATGTCATGTTGGCTGTTTTTTTCTTATATTTTCAAAAGAAATAAAACCTCACCCTCTATTCTAAGTAATTGCACAGACATTCTTATTCTTACTCAGAATTTGAATCCTTACACGTCTAATGTTCTCTACTTGCAGGTAGCTTGAAATTCTGTTTTGCCCCCACTTTGATTATGTCTTGTCTTAACTCATTGGTTTCAGTCTTTTTGTTTTGTTTTGTTTTTTCCCCTCATCGTCCTTCTTCAAAGCTCAGAACTTTCACTTTCTCATAATGATCATCTTTTGATCTGTTTCCTAATTTCTTTTCTTGCCTTGCTGTTCATCTCTGTGCATATGAATGTATCCATCTTTCCCACACCCACCACTCCCACCTCATTTTGCATTTAATTGGTATATCTCCACCTCCACTATCAGTGGCTAAATATAGTGAGACCCGAAGGTGCTCCATCAGGTCACATCTTGTTCATATATTATGCACTTTCTCCTTTAATTTTTGTTCAGACCCAACGACCTCCAGACCATCAGTCTTAACCCTCTTTGGGATAAAATTTACCTCTCCTCTTAGTATGTTCATTTCTAATCTTGAACATAGTGTTTCCCACTTTTAAATCTCCTGTCTGTGTTTCCCCAGTGCCTTGTGTGTTGTTGCCAGCCTTTCACAAGTAGTTACGCAGTATCTCCTCAGCCTGACCCTCGGCGTCCCTATTGTACACCACTGTTTCATGAGAAAAGCCAAGCACTCCATAAACCTTAGGCATTCTTAGCTTCTCTTCTTAGCCCTAGCTCTTCCCCAACTCCAGGCACAAGTTCTCATAAATAGACTTAAAGGAAAGCCTTTGCCTTTTTCCCAAAAGAATCCCTTTCCATTGTCTCCATCTGCTTTCACATATACCTTTCTTTTGGAAATGAACAAATGTAGACCCTAGATTCATTTTCCACCATTGGTATAAGAGAACAGATCTGAGATGAAAGAATTAATACTATGTCCTAAATGTGCTTAAGTTTCCCAGTAGGAAAAAGCCATGGTCTAATAAAATCAGTGGCCCCATCAGTATTGACTTGAGACAACGAATTTATCCTGATTGTTTTGTACTGACCAAGAACAGTCCTCATATGAAATGTTAACATTTTGAAAGCTCTTCTAATTTTAAACTAGCACAAAAATACTTATCATTAAAGGACCAAATATATCACTTTGAAGCTAATCTTTTTAACTTCTGCTCCATATGGAAATTTCTTGATGTTTTCTAGCAGCAATATGGTTCTCTTCAGCTACTCAACTTCCTCTTGGAAAGATCAGTTCCAGACTGATGGCCTTCAGGAGCACTCTGGCTTCCCTTTTAAGACCAGAGTCAAACCCTAGGGTTAAGTTGGTAAAAATGCCTAATCTTCAACATGACTAATACTAGGAAATTATTGTTTTGTTCCTTGTGTCATAAGTGTTTGCCAGATACATGTGAAAGATTCTCATCTGCTGACTGAAGAGACCTTTTATTTTTTTTAAATAACTATTCATTTACAGCGTAGTAGTTTATTTTGTTCTCAAAGAAAGCTGCTTCTTACCAGAAAGCTATTAGAGCAAATCATCCTCTAATAATGTAAAAACCTGCTGTGGGGTTGTTAGACTTGTGTTTATGGTACAACAATTCTTGCTAATTAAAATGATTTTGGTTATAATAAGGGAATGTGAATAACATTATTTACTTAGCAATTTAAAGAATGCCAAGATCTACAGGAGACAAGATAAGGGGGAGGATAGATGGTATAAATTGGGAAAAAAAATATTTTCTATGATATGTTCAAATAAATGTCAGTGTCTCAAGGCTGGTCCTTAGATTGAAGAACCAACGCCTGTAGGTGGTGAGCAGAAAGTACTTTTGACAGAAGGTCCTAGGGCTCAAACCTAAGTACAATTTAAGCAGCTACATTGGCCAGTTTGCTCTATTGCCAAAGCCCTGTGTAGTTAATCAGCTTCAAAGTTTTCTAGAATTCCTGACCTTTCCTCCTTAGAAAAACCTGTTACTCCTTCAAGGCAATAGATTTTATCTCCTCTATCATTACTTACTTTCCCTTCTTCCACATACCAAATAGCATCAGTTAGTCCTTTTTTTAAAACAACAGTAAGCATAGGTAATAGTAGTTGAATGTCTTAAGAAGGGATTTCATAATTTACAATAATCTGCTCATTAAAAGTGCCTCATTTGGAGACTCACAACAGCCTGTTTTTGCTGGAATCCAGATTTATATTCAACACCTACCATGTTTACTAAGTTAAATTAGGACTAACATGCTTTCTAATGTGGTGAAGGAGTAGATATGGCTTCTTATAAATATGCCTTTAAAATGCCTTTATAATGTGTAGGTAAGTCAAAATTGAGTTTTGAATAACTAATATTCAGACATTTTAGAGAAGCTTAGGAAGATCCAGATAGTTTCTAAAATAAATAAAAATTTTGATAAACATACCCATATAATTTGAAATGAATCTCTTATTAGTCCCTTTATGTTTTGAGCGTAGACATTTAAAGTCTCCCAAAAGTAAGAAATACAGAATAAAGCCTTAACACTAAAGAGCATCTTCATTTGCCTTCTTTCATGTGATTCTTCAGGGAAAAAAATGTTTTTCCGTTGTTTTATTTTACCCATCCTTTCCTCTCTAACTTAGAGACTTTTTCCCTTAGAACAAAATATGTTTGAAATTTTAAATGAAAGTAGCCTTTGAATATCATTCATCAAAATTAACATATTAATCTTTTATATATTTTGAATATTTTTTAGTTGAACAGGCTGACTGTCCATTGAAAATTAAAGTAACAAAAATATTAGAAAGTAACAAAAGAAATATGAAACAGTGGGAATAACACACCCAAGAACTACCAGCTTATCCAGTAATTGCTAGGTAATGTTTAACCCACGCACTGTTGAATTGAAAATCTGTCACTGGGCTTCCTTACTTCATTTTTAAAAAGATATTTATATAGGAAAAAAATGCATCAGTTTTCTTGGTTCAGCACCTGGAACTTCAGAAGAATAAAAGGAAGATAGTTGTTGGCCTGTAAAGGAACTAGCCATGCTTATATTTTTTTTTTACAGAACTTTTATAAGACTGAACTGAACAAAGAAGAGATGTATATACGCTATATCCATAAACTGTATGATCTGCATCTGAAAGCACAGAACTTCACAGGTAATTTTTGTTTTTCAGCCCAGATTAGGGGAACTCGGTTGGACATTGTTGTGTTAAACATGAAAACTCTGGTTTTTATAATTAGAGCTGAGGACTGAGGCTGTTCTATTTTAAAACTGAAGTTTATTTGTAATTTTAGTACTCCACATTAATTTATATATTGCCTTTTCTACTATATCTTTTTGCAAAGGTGTCTAAGAGATGACTCTTGGGATTACAAAATGCATACCTAACTATTCACAGCCTACTTAGCCTTTCTGTTTTACTACTTCAAGTTAAATATAGGAACTTTAAAACCATATAAGACCTTTCTCCTCCCCCATTTATTTTGTAGTTGTGATATGTATTATATTTATTTGCATTGAAATTGCCATCAAACAATGTCACAATTTTTGTTTTCAATAGTCATACCTATTTTAAATAACTTAAGGGGATTTTAAAAAGTCTATTATACACTGTTATTTACCTTTTTTGTTGCTTTTCTTTCATTCCTGAAGTTCTAGATTTCCTCCTGTTATCATTTGCCTTCGACCTGGAGAACTTCCTTTAGTATTTTTTTTTTAAGATTTATTTTTTATTTATTACATATCTCCCCTTTCTGCTTGTTCTTGCTGTGTTCATTTTTGCGTTCTCCTGTGTCTGCTTGTCTTCCCCCGCTGCGGCGACCCGCCAAGTCAGCTCACCATGCGGTTGCCTGCCCGCTCATGGCGGCTTGCCCTGTTCACAGGGGCTTGCCCTGCCCGTGGCGGCTTGCCTTCTCAAGGCGGTCTGCCCACTCCAGGAGGCCCCGGGAACCAAACCCGGGGCCTCCTATGTGGTAAACCGGCACCCTACCAATTGGGCTACAGCCGGCCCCTAGTATTTCTTTTAAAACAGGTCTAGTGGTAAAGAAATTCTTAGTTTTTTTTTTCATCTGTGAATGTTTTTCTTTTATTTCATCCCTTAAGAGTATGTTTGATCGATATGGAATTCTAGGTTGACAGATCTTTCAATACTTTAAAAATGTTGTTCCACTATCTTCTGGCCTCCATTGTTTCTAATGTGTAATCTGTAGCCATTCAAATTACTCCCCTATATGTAATGTGCAATTTTTCTCTGGCTGCTTTCAAAACTTTTTCTTTATCTTTGGTTTTCAGAGGTTTGATTATGATGTCTTCAGGCATTGTTATCTTTGAGTGTTTTTTTTTTTCAATTATTTTCAATTATTCTTCTTTCTAGTGTTCAGATTTGCTTATTTCTATCGATCCATCTTCAAGTTGACCAATCCTTTTCTGTCATCTCCATTCTGCTATTGAACCCTTCTGGTGATTTTTTTTTTTTTTTGCTTACAGATACTACTTCAGTGAATATATTTTCCATGCCTCCCCGGGTACATGTATAGAGATATCATAGGATATACACATTTAAAACAGTACACTGTAAAATCACTTTTTTTTTTGGCATTTTAAAAAAGTGTATTGAAGTATTTCACACATACATAAATATACATAAACAGTAAGTGTGTAATAATAGTTGTGACCTTACAAAACAAACATGCATAACATCATACAGAAACATCATACATCACCCTACCAACAATACCTTGCATTGTTGTGAAACATTTTTAACTAATGATTAAAGAACTTCCCAAAATATTACTACCAACCAAAGAATCTTACATTTGGTATATTTTCCCCCAACCCACCCTATTAATACTATTATTTTTATATCACTTCTATATGAACATACATAAACAATAAGTGCGTAGTAAAAGTTGTGAACTTACAAAGCAAATATGCATAACATCATACATGGGTCCCATACATCAACCCACCACCAACACCTTGCATTGTCATGAGACATTTGTTACAAATGATGAAAGAATATTGTCAAAATCTTACTACTAACTATAGTCCCTCTCTTACATTTGGTGTATTTTCCCCCAACCCACCCTATTATTTTTTTAGTATATTTTTATGACAGAAGTTATAAACTTACAAAACAATCATTCACATGTACAGGATTCCCCATACAACACCCCTTTATCAATACACTACACCGTGGTGGAACATTTGTTACAGATTGTAAGATAATATCAGACTATTACCAGGTCCATAGTGTACATTTGGAACACTTTTTCCATACCCAGCCATTATCAGTACAGTACATCTTTGGCATAGATGCATGAATATTACATTATTACTGTTAACCACAGTCCATAGGTCACTCCAGTTGTATTTTTCCCATGCCTCTCCACATTCCCACCACTCTGCAGTAGTGATGTATGTCTGCTCTAGCTCACAAAGGACACTCTTGAATCTGTACCATCAACCACAATTCTTGTCCACCTGTGGGTTTACTGTGTTATTCAGTCCCTAGATTATTCTCTAGCTTTCTTTCAAATGGCATTTACATCCCTAGACTACTCTTTTCAGCCACATTCCCATTTATAAACCAGCTATTACTCACTATAATGTGTTACTATCAACTCTATACATTTCCACACTTTTACAATAAAGTTAATTAAAACTTCTTCATACATTAAACATCAGTAGACCATCTCAGTCATCCTCTTATCTCCTTTAAGAACCCACCACCTACCACCAGGTCTTGAAGATATTTTCCTACATTTTCTTCTAGAATCTTTATGGTTCTTGCTTTTATATTTAGGTTTTGATCCATTTTGAGTTAATTTTTGTATAAGGTATGAGATAGGAGGCATCTTTCCTTCTTTTGGCTATGCCACAATATTCTTCCCAAGGATCTCTGAATCACGGCCCCTTCCTCATTTTAAAAAAGTAAAAGGATCCTCTCTAAAATGGCATTGATGTTCCCAGAATTTAAACATGCATGTAGTTATGGATCTACTATAACAATTAATAGCATCACTCTTTATTCAGTCTGTAGATCTTGATATTATCTTTCACACCTCTCTTTTTAACTTGCTTCAAGTAATCATTAAGGAAGTTCTATTGATTCTAACTCCTTAAAATCTCAAACCATTTCCTTTTTACCACTCCTACTTTCACTCTCAGGCCTTCATCACCTCTTACCTGAACAACTTCTTATCTATCACCAGAACTAACAGCAAACTACAACCTGTAGGCCAGCCACCTGATTTTGTAAATGAAGTTTTATTGGAGTCCACCTGTACCCATTCATGTATGTATTGTTTATGGCTGCTTTTAGGCTACTGCGACAGAGATGAATAGTTGTGGCTGAGACTGTGTGGCCCAGAAGCCTAAAATATTTCCTGTCTGCCTTTTAAGAAAAAGTTTCCAGCCCCTTCTCTAGATATAACTATGTTAGTCCATGGCTTCTACAAAATAAAGTTCAAACTCTTTATTCGAGGTCTGTTGTAATTGAACCAACACCTCCCTTTTCCGCTTTATCCTTCCACTTATACCACATACTTTTCATTCTTCAGGACCAGCTCCTTTGTCATCTCATCTATAAAGTCTTCCCCTTCCTGGTGTTCTCTTCCTTTTCTTTCCCTCACCAACTCCATGCCCCACCAGGTCTTTCCTCATCTTTTTTTTCCCATTCTCTTTTTCCCCAGGTTTCCATTAAAGCACTTATTACATTTTTTAATGGTTATATTATGTCATATATAAATGTCTATGTATACATATATCTTTGTGGTAATATATATAACACATTTGTTATATATCTGCCTGCCCAGTTAAAGAGTAAGTTCCTTGAGGACAGGGATGATGTTTTCTTCTTCATAGTCATCTCAATTCTTAGAATTGTGCCTAAAAATAAGAGATTTAGTGTCACTTATGGATGCACTCGTTAATAAAATTTTAACACCTAAGGAGCAGATCATCTCCTTTAATATTGGTAATTCCTCAATCACTAAGGATGTGGCAGTATCTCTTCACATACACGTGCTGATAGTTTTGATTAATACAGTAGGATTAATTGGGCTGATTGTGTTGCCAGCTAGTTTAAATGGTCATTTTAAGTCGTTAGTAGCCAATGTTTTAGAACAGGGTCTCTTAGCCTTTTTTTATTCCATAGACCCCTTTGCCAGTCAGGTGAAAACCACAGACCTCTTACTGAGTCTATAATACACTACACTATGTGTTATTTAATAAATATCACACCCGCACCAATACATCCCCAGAAGAATAATGTGTTGTTGTTTTTTTTTTTATTTCAATTCAAGCTCACAGACTCTTTGTTAAGAACCCCTGTTTTAGAAAGATGGTGAACCTAGTTTTTATATCTTTGGAAACAACTTAGTAGATTTGTTTTATTTCAAAGTCCATTTAGACAAAAGAAATATGAGAACTGAGAACAGCTCTTCCAGATATGAAACAGATCTATTTTGATATATTTCCTTGGGGAAAGTGAAACATTCCAGCTTTACAGGTTTCTGTTTAAATGACTTAACCCTTTTCCAGCTCTTTACATCAGTGCCCTCCATTCTTAATTCAATTCCACTCTTCTCTTGTGCTTTCTTTTTGCATATTGGTTTGCTTACTGTACACTTCTCAAAATGGTGGGATGAGATGGCCCATATTTAATTGTCTAATATCTGAAACAGGTGTGATTTGTCTTCACAACTTCCCCAAGTCACCGTTTTTTAGTCGTTTGTCCGCTTCCTCTGATAGCCTGCCAATGCCTCCTTGTCTTCCCAGGCTTTCCCAGGGGCAACTACCTACACTTACCCTCCAACCATCCCTGGACCTTCCCAGAGCAAGCATGATTTGGAAAGCAATCTGGGGTCTGGTAACCCTTCATTGCTCTTTAGGTCACATTCTGTGGGCAGCTGCAAGCTTCAGCTGTGCTTCCCTTAGCCCTATTCACCCTGTGACTGAAATGAGCTGGTAGTCTCTAGGATAGTTTCTGAGTGCTGGGGCAGCACAAAAGAAATTTGAAGGGCAAAGAAGATAACTGCTGACCTGGGTCCTTAAGAGAAATAAGAGTTATTCAGGGCTCACGGGGAAAGGCCTGAAGAAGCAGGCTGTGAGCACCCATAGGTATGAAGCATTG
>PVKH010042149.1:0-10864 GCA_004027955.1 Chaetophractus vellerosus
ATTTTTCTTTTGTCCTGGGCTTCACCAAATTATATAGCTGACACTGCCTCTGGGTGATGGTCATGTACACTCTAGTTTGAGAACTTCTGACATAGAATAATATTCAGATTCCCTCTGGAGATCCAGTCAGTTGGTCATTTGATTATAGATTAAAACCTGTTCACATTGTTCTAAGGAAATTGGTCCTGGGAGAAGTTAATACTAAGCTGTGTTAATATTCTTGTAATTCAGCAACCTGGGTATTAGACAAACCATTGGCCCTCCTTTGACTTTCCATTGAAATTGCCCAATAGATACAGCCAGAAATACAATGCCTCTGGTATTTCACATCCATCTTGTACCTTTTTCTTCCTGGATACCCACAAAGTGTTCGTATCACAACTTTTTCTGAGACTGTCAAGTGCTGTCAAACAGTTAACCCATTTGGTTTCCACAGCGAATTACTCAGGTCTCTAGGTTTATGGGTGTAAAGAACATCTCTCCATGTGGTATTTCCCAAAGTATAGGTGTCGGTATACAGATGTGGTGTTAAATGTCACAGAATCACAAGTGAGTGGATCAGTCAGGCTCCTAACATCCTAACAGATGTTTCAAATTAGGATAATTCAAGAAGCATTTATTTACAAAGAGATTAATTCTGAAGGGGTGTGCGTGTGGCGTAGGGGAACCATTAGAGTTCGTGCAGGAATCCAGGTCTACAGCAGCAGAGATGTCACCACTTCTAGGACCAAAGGGACCAGGAAGAGAGAGCTTTCTAGAACAGGGAAGAAGAGTCATATACGCGGGCTGCCTTGAGAGGGACTGTGATCTTCTGTCAAGAGGCACAGCCAGTCAGGTGAACACAAAGAGAGGGGACCAGGGGGTAAATGTCCTGACCCCACACTTTCCATACCCCCATCTCCTTCCATTATCCAGAGGGCATGGAGCACTCTGATGTGACTTCCTGCCAATATTTCCTAATTCACAATGAAAGCAAAGGAAGAAGAGGCAACATGGATTTGAAGGGGAAAATGGACAACATCTAGCACAGTTCACTCCCTTTGCCTCTCAGTGTTTACACTTGTCCATTATTCAGGTGAAAATTAGTGTCTCCAACACAAGGGAGGTATGAAGTCCCCTCAGCTTTTATATCATTGTGAGATAAAGTCACTTTGGTCATACTTGCATCTAAGATAAGAGCTACCACCAGTGTTTGTTGTAAAGTAGCAGGTGGGAAAGGGAAGAAAAGAAATGATTTAGTAACTTAAAGGATAGCCTCTGTAGCCTCCATCTCTGTAGCTGGCCATGGGGCCTAAGTTGGTGGGGTGACCCACACCGTCATTCCTATAGGATTTAAGTCCTTAAAGGCCTTGATTTTAGGGTTTCCATGGGTTTCCACTGTCTGGAACTTTTGTTTAAAGACACCCCCGTGATCCCTTGTTTCCATTAATAGTCTTCCTACCCCATTGCATACTAGTAAAGGTGACTTCCCTTCTTTGACTCTTAGCTGAATGGAATGAGGAGCCCAGAATGGCCAGGAGCCTGCTTAGTCTCCAACTCCAAGGCAATGTTTTCTAGTGGAAGCAAACATTTTTTCCCTTGTTAGGTATTTTAGTGAGAAGTATCACTCCCACCTAATCTCAATTCCTTGATCATGCATCCTTACCATGGGGGAGATGGCATCGTATATTGGCCCCTGGTTTAAGGCATATACTGCATTCCTGTAGGACAGCACCCCAACCTCTTTTGTTGTTATCCCCCAGTTGGTTCCAAACTAGCCCTTCCTTTTCCATAAAATGTGTCCTCTGGTTGAAGGTGATGTTGTACAGGATACCTGGTACTGGCAAAAGTGCTTAGAGCAGAGAAGGCAAATCCATAAAAAGAATGTTGCTATCCCTTTTTAGTGCAAGCACTGTGCTCACTAAAGCCAAAGAAGTCCAAAGTCATTGACCTGACACCAGGTATCTAGTTGGGGTTCGTATTGACCTTTGCTGTCGCATGGTTTGGCACTTGACCATAGTGGTAGCTGGATCAACCTTGATGATAAGAAGTCTGTGTGATTGAGTTGTGCTTGGCTTCTATACCTGTCACCATGGCCAATTAACAGCTCCTTTCAGACAATATAAAGATAATAAAACATGTTAACTCTATTCACCATCTCCCCACTTACATGTTCTTGCTGTTCAGTACTTTAATTATACTTCCTTTTTGGTCCAAAAAGTAGACATCATTAATAAAAAACATATGGGTAATTCTAAACAAACCTATCTATAAAATTATTTTTTTAAAATAATGTTCTTTATTTACCATTCTTCTATAGCTCAAATTTTGTTTCTGAGCTTATAATCCTTTATTCTTTCAGAAGTTCTTTTAGTGTAGATATCTATTGGTGGTAAACTTTAAAATTTTTTTATTCTCTAAAAATTTCTTTATTTCACCCTCATTCTTGAATTACTCAATTATAAGTTGATATTTTCTTTCATCAAGATTTTATTCTACTAAAATCTAGCTTCCACTCTTGCTTTGAAAAGCCTGCTGTTGGCTTAAACCTAAAGGGCTAGCTTTTCTCTGTTACTTTTAAGATGTGCTTTTTTCTCTTTGATTTTCTGTAGTCTTAACTGCAGTTTTCAGATGTACATCTCCTTTTATTTATCCTCCTTCCTATATCTATGAATCCATGTGTCTCCCCAGTTCTGTATAATTTTCAGTCATTAAGTCTTCAAATATCTCTACCCCCACCCATGTCTCTAGTCTTTCTCTATGGGACTCAGATTAGATGTGTATTAGACTTTCCCTTTCTGGCATCCATATTACTTAGCATCCTTTTCTCATTTTCCATCTTCTAGACTCTCTGAGCTCTATTGTAATTAATTTCTTTAATTACACTTTCTAGTTCATACATTCTCCCTTTCAGCTGTGTCTAATCTACAGTTAAAATCATTCACTGAGCTCTTTCAGTGAACAATTATGTTTTTTTTTCATTCTCCAAAAATTTAGTTTTGACTTTTTCACATATTTCTAGGCATTTTCAATAGTCTCTTATTGCATGTGTATTTTTATTAAATTCATTTCTTTAAGTATTTCATAAATACCTATTTTATATCCTGTAGTTAATAATTCCAATATCTGAAGCCATTGAGAATGTATGTCTATATTTACAGTTGTTATGTTTATTGCTCTGTGTTTCTCTTATTGGTGATTGGTTTCTTTGTATGCTTGGTGATCTTTTGGAGATCTTAATCTGTGGGAATCCTGAAGGACTCAATCTAGGATGCTTTCCTCCAGAGAAGATTTACTTTTGCTTCTTCTGGGATCAAGGAGCTGCTACCAACCTGGGACCACTTAGCTCTTTCAAGAGTTCTGGCTTAATATAGGCTTCCAGGTTAAGGTCCTCCAACTTGCCACTATCTTAGAATCCCAATTGTGCAGATACCCTTGATATTTACTCTTAGGGAAACCTCTGCTGTTTTTGTGAGCTTCCAACATATCACTCTGATCTCAGCTCAGTTTTGGAGTTTTGTTGGTTCGTTTGTTTTTATTTTAGTCCATTCTAGCAGTTCCAGCAATGCAATAAAATATATGTTCTATGCAAGATGAGTTTGTTTTATAAAGAGAGGGCCTTTCACAGTATCTAGTCAGTCATCGTGCTGAAAGCAGATATCTCTTATTTAATATCCTGAATGTGCACAGTGTTATTAATAATAAAAATAATTTCTGTGAAATCTTAAAATGTTTTAAAAGCTTGTCCATATTAATTTTGCAATGACACAGAATGCTAAATTTTTCCAGGATTGTCAATTTAGCCCATCTCACAAAGAAAGTGGCCATTTTCAACTTATAGTCCATTCTTTGCATACCCCCATGGGTAGAAAAAATGGCTTAATGTATTTGCTTTTTTAAATTTATTTAAATATTATTGAGGACTTACTTTATTTCAGAACTAGAAAACTTTTACTTAAAGAGCCAGAGTAAATATTTTAGACTTGCACATCTGTTGCACTACTCAACTCTGCTATTGTAGTTCAAAGCAGCCACAGGTAGTACGTAAACAAATGGACATGTCTGTGTTCCCGTAAAACTTTTATTTCAAAAACAAGCAGGGGTTCATGGACTGTAGTTTGCTGACCCCCCAATCTATTCTAAACACTGGATCAATTTTGTGTATGTGTTGAATCTCCACTGATCTTTACCAACTTCACTTCGGAGGCTCTCCCTTCTCACACGTTGCACTGAAGACACAGTGGTCTTCTTTGTTTCTCAAAAAAAGCTTGGCTTTGCCTGCTTAGGGTCTTTACATTTGCTGTTCCCCCTGTCTGGAAAGTCCTTCCCCCATGTCCTGTGTTTAGCTGTCTCTGCTTGAGTCTTGCTCAAGCAGCCTTCCTTTATTCCCCTTTATAAATCCATTCCTCCACTTTTCTCACCAAAGGATTCTGTTTGTTTCATTTAGAACACTTACTAAAATTTGGAACTCTGTATTTTTTCATTTGTTTGTTTAGCATCTTACCTCCCAACTAGACTGAAAGAAAGTTCCATGAGGGCAAGAACTATCTATGCTTTGTGTATCTAATGCCTGGCATAGTTCCTGGAAAATAACAAGTACTCTGGGTAATCATTATTGTGTTGAATGAATGAAGCATCCCTATGAAGCAGGCATTGCTATTAGTTTTCACATTTTACAGAGCAGGAAGCTTGGGTTCCATCGGGTTAAGTAACTTAACAGTTAGTAAGTAGATTCAACCTGAGATTGGTCTGTCCAATTCCAGGCTCCAGGTTGAGATCCTTTCCCTCTCTGACCTCTTGATTTCTTAGATATGTGCAGAGTTAAAGAACAAAGCCACCCAGCTATTCTTGGAGGCCAATCAAGAGGGTGAGAGGTGGGGGGTGGAGTGGTGGGGTTCCAGAAGCACGGTATTAGTATCAAATGAGCTGACTCAAGTTAAATGGGAAAAGGATCAGTTACCTAATTGCAAACAATCCCACTGTTGAGGTACAGCTTTATGATTCAGGGGTCAAAACAGTTTCATGCCAGCAGGATCCCAATGTTCTTGTGGCAGCAAAGGGGAAAGTAAGTAGGAAGCTTCCATTCTCAGTGGAGATCCGGGGCAAAGCAAAGTGCCCCAGCTTATCCAGGAGGTCTGGCAACCATTAAAGAGAAATGACTTCCTAAATTCTAGCTGACAGGGGTACTGAATACATTGTACCATCCAGGGCGCAGAGCCCCACATGCACAGGGAAATGAATCTGGTTTAAAAACTCATGGGATCATTCCCATTTGTCCCAAGCTTGGGAATTCAATGAGGAACATTATTTTAAACAAAAATCTGAAAGAAAGTTAATGTACTTTTCTTTGAATATTAGAAAGCTGTGTTTTGCTTATTAGTCAGTGGAAAATCTATATGACTAAAATATTTTTAAATGTAAGCTGGCTGATAGAACAGGCTCAAGGCAGGAAAATAGACCATTTGAAGCAAATCAACCATTAATTTCATATGTATTACTTAAGAAAAAAGAAAACACTGAAGCAAAGTGAAAATGACATGATGGTCTATTTCAAACATTTGGTAAATGTAACTTAAAATGAATTCTCTACAGTGATTCCGTGAGTTCAGCCAAACCAAAGAGCCAACTTAAAGGACCTTGTGATAACTGTGAACTTAACAAAGTTTTGCAGAATTGTAGTGTTAATTTTCTGGCAGGCATCAACTATAAATAAGGATATATTGCTTTGTCAAAGAAATAATCCATAAGCAAAATAAAAGTTGTTTAGGTGTAAAGTCAGGTAGCACATAACGTATAAAAGTAGCTATCCCCAAAGAGAAAGACAAGATATGTATGCTCATGCATATATGAAAGCTATATGTACCAGGAAAAAGCATCTTTTGACATCTTCCTGGATCTTTTACTTTTTTGAAGTAAACCTAATCCATCATTTTCCAAAAAGAATTTGAAGTAAGTGACAGTAAAGCCCACATCCACATTCATGCACACACACACACACAAAACACATATATAACATGATTAATAAAAATACAAATTGAAAATAAAAGCCATGAAATCTTGCAGGAAGTAACTTGGCTAACCACAAACTCTATTATACTTACTACGATTGATCTTCAGGTTTGACCCTGAACTCCCTGGCAGCCAGGGCAAAAAAGGGAAACAGGGTAAATTGCGCAGTTGTTATTAGAAAGGAGGAAACAGACTAGTTCCCGGAGATAGAGATTTTCCTGGCACTGGATATTTAAAGAAGTCTCTTAAGTATGATTTTCTATAAGAATATTGAACCACATAATGGATAATGCCCACGACAGCCTTTTCCAGCAAATGCAGATGTGGTTTTCAGAGAGCTGTCTCCTATATCAACCCCCAATAAAAGCTGGTGCCATGACATTAAAGTGGAACTCAGTGAAGGCACATTTTGTGAGAGTACTGTTTTTTATTTCTATATTTTGAAAGGTGTGTGGTTTTACTTTGAGTATATATATTTTAAAGGTTCATAGAGAAATTCTAATTTGTCTGCATATATTGCAGTAATCTGGCACCATTTCTATATCTAGGCATTTCCCCAGGGATTTTACTTGGTCATATCCCAAATTTTAATTTCTACTCACTACCATCTTCTAAATTCCATGAAAGTCCTGATATAGCACTCAAATTTTTCTATTGGTCTATCTATCTCTTTACTCATTAATGATATAGGAAGCTTTTCAATAACTTGGTTTAGATGGAGGCCCTAAAAACATGGTTATTCATAGGAAGATTAATATTACACCCTTCAACAGAAACAAGTACAGATTTTTTTCTGCTTCATGTAGGCTTTTCTAGTTGTTTTTAATTTTAATTTTTTATTAACAATGTTCTGTGATGTATTTATGTAATCAGAATATCCATCTGGCACGATTTGTATAATAAACATCACCATCCCCCATTGCCGCAACGTCTCCCGCTGCCCTGCCCCTTTAAATGGTGGAGAAAACCTTCCCCATGGCACTGGATAAAAACTTAGCAGGCACAGTATCTTTTCTGCTCACTATTATGCTAAACAGTCCAGTAGACAGTGTAAGTAATAGACATTCTATAATTTGAATGCTCACCTGGCTTTTTTGGTCGGTAAACACAATTAATGCTAACACATTAGAAAGAAGTAGTTGAATCCATTGGTTTAGAAATATTCAACCTGTAGTTCTTACCTTTTTGTATTCACAGAATTCTTTTAAATCCTATGATTATAAAGATTTGCAGAGTAGCTTGAAGGAATGAAATTGTGTGAACAGTTATCTCAGCACAATATTGGTGTTTGGACAGATCCATTTACTGCTCAAGGCTCAAGATAATAGCATCATAGCCATGGTTTGTCCATGTACCAGTAAACCCATGATCTTTTGCTGTTGATAACTTGGCATTTGTCGTCCCCCTCTCATTTCTTTGTTCCAAAAACGACACTGCTCTTTACACTGTATTACAAAACCCATTCAACTTTTTAGTCTTTGGGAGCCATGGTGGTCCTTAACAGCACAAAACCTCATTGTGACCACTGGAGAGCTGCCAAGACCTTGGCTCTGACTTCTTAATTTGGAGAAATTCATTCACACCCCTTTGTTAGCTGCTCCTACGTTTTGGGAAATGGCAAATATAAGTAGTCTAGGATTCCACATTGTATAAAGGCATTGAATCTTATTCAGGTTTCCATTCCTATTGTGTGCATTTCATTGCTGCATCCAGTAACAACAAATAGGAAGCAAGAGGAAGTTACTTCAACAAATGCTTATTGGATGCCTACTATGAGCTAAGGACAGGAAAGGACATTAGCCATCTCTTTTAATTTTATCAATACAATAGAATGACATCAAATTTTATCAGCAATTCAATGATATTTTAACAGGATAAGGGTATCCTAGTTCGTGGTGATTTTTAAATGTCTGGATTCAAGAGTCAAACATCCTCTTCACCTCTTACTTTCTTGCCTGTTCCCATTATTGGAAAGGATGGGGTTCTCTTTTTTTCCTCACTGTCCAGAGTTTTGCTAAGTTAGCACGGCAGTAGAATTTATCCAGTCTTAACCTCACAGACTACAAGGGGGAGTTGGTGAAATATTGCACAAACCCAGCCTTGGTTTAGCCATGAATTATGCATTGTGTATTTAGACTATTCTACTCTTATAGTCTGTTTATCTGTTGACTTCCACCAAGATTTAGGGGTTTGTTGTACTTAATAACTTGCTTTATTTTGTTTGACATGTATTTTATGTCCTCCATGTGCATAGATATGTAAGATACACAGTCGTGGGTGAGGGTCTGGAGAGAAACCCCAGCCCTAGAAGCACTAAACTTTGTGAACACCGGGGTAAAAAAAATCACATACTTTTTTCTCTTATAGAGTGTTAATCAGTATGATGGTGGATCAGAGTTTTCCATGTCCCCCATCCACCCCAGAACACAAGACAGTTAAACCAAGGGAAGGTAAATGAATTTGGGTTATTCTTTTATTATTTATTTTACAGTGGGTCCTTAAATTAAAGTGATGTCAGAAGATATTCAATTAATTTAGCATTGATGTTTGGTATTGACCACAACTAAGAATTTCACTGTTTCAGACTATATTGTAGGTTACATGCTTCTTTTATTAAGCCCTATATTCCAAATTGTGATCCGGTGTATTGATGTAGGTTTTTGCATTCCTTAAAAATAAAACAAGTGTTACAAAGATACTAAGATATTTATATTAGCTTGATCTAAAAACATCTCAGACGTTCCTCCACATATGTGTCTTTCTATTTTGGAATTTAGAAGCTCTTAAGAGAGAAAAACAAAATAAAAACATATTTAGATTGTCCATATTTAATATCATTCATTACATGTCTACTGTCATATATGTGATATATATTTTATGTCTCTTTATATTTAGCAATTATCTCTGAATATTTTAAAGCCTATATTATCCCCTTATTCCCATTCTGGGTGTTTTTTGGAATTTAAATGATCTTTATCAAAACAGAGATGTCAGCCCCTAATAATACTCCAAATGGAATTGTTTACCCAGCCCCGAATTTTATCAACTTCCTCTTCCCACCACAAGTGCCTGGGGTATCTAGAAAGAAATCTCTTTCCCCGTATTTAGTCAGGAGGAATTACATGAATGTCTAAAATCAGAGCTATTTGCATTTGTGTAGCTCTCCAGCTTTCATCAGCTCTCCTTGAGTCTCATAAACACCCCTGTTGAACAGAAGAGGATGCAGATGCACAAGAGTCTTACGTCCCCTGCCTGCCATTCAGCAGTGGAGGAGCCAACATTGAACTGGGTCTTATTGACTCCAGAGTCTGTATTCTTTTCTAGGCACCGTATTGCCTCTACATAGAAAACCATCATTGCATTCATTGAGTGTTCACACCCCATTCATTCAGTAAACATTTCTTTACTAAGTGCCAGGCATAGCACTGGAGATGCCCACTGATAAACAAGAGAACTCAGTCCCTCACTCAACAGAGCTCACAGCCTGGCAAGGAGATGGGCCAGCGTTTCAGGTTGGATTTCCCGAGAAGCAGACCTTGTGACAAGGTTTTAAGTGCAATTAGTTTATCCAGAGGAGGAGAAAGCTGAAGTATTCTCCCTCCCTCTTCCAGCATGAGCTGAAGGGTGCTTCCAAGAGCTTTACCTTCTGGCTCTCCGGGCCCTCTTGGTCAGTGTAGGCCAAGAAGAGGCCCTCAGCGGAGTCGCGTGCATTCATAGTAGAACTCTGTTGGCAAGTTCTGTGCTTGGAGTGCCAGGGGGATGGGGGTGCACTGACCTGGCTGCTGCAGCAGGGAACCAGGCAGTGATGTGTGGCAAGTGTGCTGTGGGGGGCTGCAGGAGCATCGGGAGGCCAGCAAGGATGCCTGTTCAGAGAAACAGGCAGCTACCTGAGGCCCCTGGACAAGCAGAAGTGGCCCAGTGAAAGCTGGGGGGAAAGCATTCTATCTAGGTGGAGTGAACTATAAGAAGTTCCATATGCCTGGAGCATGATGAGAGATGAGCAAGGCACGGTAAGCAGAGACCAGATCCCAGGATCCCTGAATGCTACAGTGGGGAATGTGGACTTAATCCTGAGGGAGGTAGAGAACCCTGGAAGGATTTTGAGTGGGATCATATCAGGATCAGGTTTGCATTTGGGGAAGATCTTTCAGGCTTCAGTTTCAAGAATGGGGGAAGGAGTCACAGGTGGAGGATAAAAGCTCAGTTAAGAATCTTGCAATAGTCCAGGCTATTGAGGCTAAGGCACTGCCTTAAATCTGGCCCTTGGAACCCTCTTTTCAGGAAGGAATGAGGTCTGTGTTCCCAACAGTGTCAATGCTGGCTGCCAAATCACATCATATTGATGCTGAAAGTTCTCTGTGTCTTGTCAAAGGATGCAAATGATGGCTCTGGAACTTCTCTTGCCTTTCTGCATTGCCAGTAGACTCATTACCCTCTTTGTTTGATTATTTGCTTAAATAGGAAGATCATTTTTCTCTTTTAGAAAACATGGCTAAGATATATATTTTTTAACTCTATCCAGTTTATTACCCCCCAGGTTGCAACAACCATGTGCCTTTCTCTTCTAGTATTCCTGTGAATTCTTCTTGGACTGATTGTTTGGAAAATGATACCAATTTTCCCTGACATAACCCCACAAAATGCCCTTATCCATCTGTTCACACATAGAGTATTTTCTTTCATTTATATTTAGCATGTTTCTTGTCTCTGTCTATAATCTCTCTATGCATCACTGTTGTCTTTTAGCTTGGAAACTCCTGAGGGAACTGGAGACTTATCTGTGTAAATCTTTTGGAATAATAGTAACTGCAAAAGATTGCTGCTTAAACAAATCTGATGCTGCTGATTCTTTGCTTTCACCTTTTTTGAGCATAAG
>PVKH010042150.1:0-10859 GCA_004027955.1 Chaetophractus vellerosus
TGATTTTTGGTTCCATAAATGCAACCTAAATCTCACCAATAAAATGAAATCGTTTTCTATATTGAGAATTACAACATTATACTTTAAAAATCTTATAAAATGTAGCTGCTTGAAGCATTACATTAACTCAAAAACCATAAAGACTTCCTACAAACTTTTGTAGAAAGCTACAATTTGATCAATAAAGATTTAGAAACAGTAAAAAAAAGAAAGTTTAAAAATGTTCACCTTCATTTTATTTCATAGGGCACTGTCACACTACCTAATAAGATAATTAAAAACATGAAAGCAGCTGGTACTACAGCTAAACAGATTAATGTAACAGTCTGCAGTCACATGTGCTGGCGAGGGGCTCTGCTCTGGTGGGGAGAAGGTCAGCTGCCCTTGGGAGCAGGAGGGTGAGGTGAGTGAATATTCCTTCCACCAGGCAGCCCTTTGCTACGATAGCTAAGTTAAGCTTTTATTGCAAACTGATCATCAGGAAATTACTTCTCTCTTTCATCCCCAGGAAGGTTCTCTCCTTATTAATGGTTAAGTAAGAAACAGAGAAAACTCATATCGTTCAACAGAAAGCAATACCATTGGTCTTTAAAATTACTATATTTCATAAGACTAATGTTTTCTCAATACTTATAAATTTTCCATTTTAACACATCATGTGCAAATTAGTTGGGAAATATGCAATAATCGCATTTTAACCCGAATTTCTAAAACAAGATCTTGCCCAGACATTATATAATAATCTTCCTTTTATCGTAACTAGGTGCATACATTTGTTACATGCAAACAACCTAGAATACTTTATTGGTCACTGAGAATTTCAAACTTCAGGTTGTTCTTAGCCCTCTTTCTGCTAATAGACAAAGTCAGGTTCCTACAGAAACATTTTCCCTCTTCCTTTTGCTGTCCCTCTGTTAGAGTACTATAAACAATTCTACGATACCACAAGGTTGATGATGGTATTGAGCAGGCGATTAAAGCAGCTGCCATTTATTCAGCATTTACCATGTGACATTACCCATTAACTCCTCATAACAACAGTATTTCATTATCCCCACTTCAAAGATGAAAAACTGAAGCTGAGACTTGTCCAAAGTCTCCAAAGTATTTGGAGCCGGATTTGAACCGATCTACTGTGTTTAGATATTATTTAAAATTGAGAGAGTCAGAGAGACAGACAGACTGATTATGCCCTCCTGAAAGTGACAATCTAAGACAAGGCCACAATAATACAAACAAATAATGGAAAGGATATAGATTTGGATGACTAAGACTGAATTCACAAATTCACAAAACCTCAGCACATGCTACAAAAGATAAATGTGTTGAAGAGTAAAGATCAAGGCAACAAAGTTGCCAATTTACATGAAGGGAGCATAAAAGAATTTATAACAGTAACATGGCTTTGCAATTAGAATTTTCAAAAGACTTATTTTATACATTTCATCTCAGTCTTTAAAACAGCTGGGGGAGGGAGCAGGTAGGACGTCAAACGCTTACTGCATAGGCTCTGACCTTCACCCTGCACGCAGGGACATACAGCCTCAGTGTGCTGCCGCTGGGCTCACAGAGCGAGCTGTCTGTGCAGAAGCTTTCAGGTTTTGGAGGTGGTTTAAATAATAGCATAGAATTGTTAGGCTAAAAGATGTCTGAAGGTTGAAATATTTACATTTTTCTAATAAACTATTTCTAGTTAGTTTAAAAGAAGTATAATGGCAACAGAAAAATAATTTTCATTTTCAAAAGTAAGTTTTACTGACAATTCTGTTACAATTTCAATGTAATTTTGCAACAAATTCCTAGGTTTTGTCAGTTAACCTTAATAAGAAAATATACTCCAGAGCTATGCTTCTATGAATTCTGCATTTAACCCAAGTGTCAGATTCACAAGTAAGCTCATTATATTGTGAAAGCCATTGCCTACTGAGTAGAAAAATATTCATTTCACACCCTAAATACCATAATACTATATAATAACAGTGTGGGCCTGCCAACTAGTAAAAGTCTGCTTTTATATACTATACTACCTGAGCTTTTTATCTTGCTTTTAATTACAACAATAAATTAATACCCTAACACTACAACAGTGACAGACATTGATTAAAAATATATTAGTTAACAACACTAGTATTTATTGTGCAAAGATGCATTAGAAGTTCACTTCAATACATAATTATTATTCAATATTAAGATACTTTATTCAAGGACAAAAACTACAATATAATACTGAGCCTTTGCATTAACACATTTCTCTCAACTTTTTATTACGTCCATTACTTACCATAACTAGCTAAACTACAAATGTAATTGTAAAATATAATTTGTCAACAAAATTCACACAGATATGAAGAGATTTTCCTTCCTTTGAAATTTATTTTTCTTTTGCCCTAAGTTATTTTTATTGTATTTATACCTAATAATATTAACATCACAGATTTCACATATATTATCAGATTAACATTCCTCAGTTATATGCCAAATCATGAATATTTATCTAACTATCCTTTTTATTATTTCTTTTTTTGGTGCCACCAGCTGTGCCATGTTCAGATAGGAGATTCTACCAATTATTTAATATGTCGAATTCCAAGCTTCATATATTGCTTCTGGACTAAAAAAGGGATTTTAAAAATTCCAACATTTAGGAGGTACAATGGGCGCAGTGAAATATAGTGACAACACGAGCTTTACTGCTTTGATAATATCTTTCTAGAACACTGTGGGAAATAAGCCTTTTGTAGTATTTGTGACACCTGAACAACTGGTGTTTTAAACAAACTCCAACTCCTGTAAAATGAAGATGTCAACTGTTTTGATTACCATCGCATTTCTGGAATTCATGAAAAAATTGTAAACTCTTTCTCACTTCACATTCTTAAGTGCCCACTGTATACAAGACCCTAATCTAGATGTTGAAAGTCTAGGATCAGAAGTAGCAAATGACACAGTTCCAATTAGAGATATAGAATACATACATTGTAAGTTTCTAAGCATAAGCTCCATAATTATTATATGAAAGAAGGAGATACAGCTCCATATTCAAGTGAAGGATAGTGGTTTTTGCATACTTTTATACAAGTATCAAAACAAGGTAACCATAAGGACGATGAACTCCAAATTAAAGTATTTCTTTAAGAATTTGCATTGTCATCTATAATGGTAAAATGTATTATTACTGAATCATTTTTTTTTCCTGAAAGAAAACACTTTTGTTCAGGTTACGAATTTTCAAATATTACTGGAATTTTTCTTCTCCCTAGATTTCTTCTGCCTAGATTTCTGTTATGAAAGTACATAATCCATAAACATTTATTCAAGTAAAATTTAAGTTATGATGAAAATATTAACAAAAGACTAGATAGATACATGTTTTCTTAACTAGTGTATTCTTTTTAAAAAATCCCTAATTGAGACGTAATTGCCCTGTTAGCCGAAGACCACAAAAGGGATATTAACAAACAACACTTGAGGCTCTCACAATCAGTACACTCTGTTTTAGCAGGGAACTTAAGAGGGAGCCTTTAGTACTGCAAAAGATATACTGAAAAAACAAAAATGGATTATAATGAAGCTTAAAGCATTAATTCCAATTACCTAAGTATCTACAAAAGTCCATTTCCTCAATAACTTAAGACATTACATTTTCTGTTACTCAAATCACAATATTCTTTATTGTCAAATTTTAAAAGCAAACTTGTCATAACTTAAAGCACAGATCCCTTACTATTCTAAGATTAGAATCTTGTAAGGTTATATGAATCAATGTATCATCACCTACCTATAGGAATTAAAAGTGCCATCAGAGTCTATAGTAGAACTTGTTCTTCTTCCATTTTTATTGGAATCTCCTGGAAAAAAAAATTAAAACACTGAAACAGTGAATATTATGAAATAATATTTCACTTAGAAAACGACTGTGGTCAAAAAGTAAACACTCCTTGCCCCCGCTGAAATTCTCTTTTGATATCAAAGTCTCTTACTTAAGAAATTCATTCTCATACCAAAATATTAATCACCACTATCACTCCTAAAATGGGTAGTAATATTACCAAAGTAATTGCTAACCAGAACAAGTGAATTTTAGTGCAGGCATTTTCTTCTTATGAATCACAGACAAAACCAACATTTAGAATTTATTTAATCATACACTAGTGTTTATAAACACAGGCAGTTTTTGTTAGTGACCATATCACCCATCCTGACCACTGCTCCAGGCAAAAGAAAACAGGCACAGAGCGGACCTGGAAGGTTGTACATTCTCTAGCAATTTCATAAGCAGAGAGGTAAAACAGAACACAGACTGGGAGGTGGTGAAAAAGAATGCATTTTAATGAGCTTTTACTACTGTTGCCAAAACTTTATGTTTTAACTGTGGTCAAACGTTCTGTAGTATAAAAAAAGAAAACAACAATATCCTGTAATAATAGCAAAGCATTTGGAAAAGAGCGTGTCATTTTAAAAACTGGAAGTCATAAAATCAAATGTAGAACAAATTCATAACATCAGTTTAAAACTATAGAATCAAAATAAATTTGCTAAAGAAGTTGAAACAATGTTTACTATTGCCCTAATATAAAACATATATTCTTAATAAAATTTAATTTTAATAGCTTAATTTTAAAAACCATATACTTCAATGTTTAGTTTTAATGAAACCATAATTTATTGTTATTAAATAAATCATTTATTCTTGGAAACAAAAAGGCCAGATATTTATACTACTAATATTTTATAGTAGTATATTTTATATTACTAATTCCTATACTCTAACTTTCAAACATCATGTTATATTCATCTTTATGATATTTACAGCTTAATAATTTAATAATTTATCCAATTTTAATTTATACTTTAATCCACTTTGAACAATCTAAGGTGCCGCTGGAGATTATCACAGTGGTATCTGTTAGTCAAATACTGATTATAGAGCTTTCACTTTAAAGATGAGATTATTTTTAATTATTGAGTACAGTACTTAAGGTACCATACTTATATAATGATGCTACTCATTAAATGGTTATTGAAAGCTGAAATGTAATTTTAATGGCAGGTACCTATTTTTCTTTGCACATTTCATAGCTGACAGATTAGTCAAGAATGCTGGTTCTCTTCAAAAGCTCTGCAGCTGTGCCAAAGTGCTCAGGAGGAGGAGAACTGTGCCTAACCCACTTACAGAACTTTTAACCCTCGTCTTTTTCAAAATGCACTTGTATAAACAAAAATCCTAAGATGCCTGAAATGGATTACAGCACTAGAAAATAGTGACAATGTTTTATAGATGGAAACAATACAAATATGCCAACAATACAAATAAGATCAATCTAGCTGGGTATATATGGTTAATTTTTTGAAAACATTGATCAAGTACAATTACTCACAGAACACACTTCATTTTCTTAAAAAAACTATTAATGGTAATATGATAAATAAATTAAAAACACTTAAGGAAGATTGGAAGATTAGTCTCTGCCTTGGTAAACCAACATTTCCTACAACACATGTTATTTAACAGCTTGCAGATATTTCCTGTGAAACATTCTGTAATCAATATAGAATAAGCACTATATCATACGTTTTTAAAACATAAGCCTTATTAATCTTTAAAAGTAAAGACTGTAATTATTTAAATACATAAAATCTCACCAATAGAATATTTCTTTCTTTATGCTGATATTTCTCAGCTCAAATATAAAATCCTTCAAATAACTAAGACTTTCAGGTTTTTAAACCACCAAGTTTTATAATCATAAAACATTACAAGGTTTTTTTTTCAGTTTATAACTGTTTGTATATGAATATATCACATTGAATTTAACCTTCGTGGTGCAAAGGATGGTAATAAGCAAAAAAAAAAGGCAGTTTTTTCTTTCTCAAAAATACACTAAATAAGGAAATATAATGGTTTTGTTAACAATATTAGAGAAAAGATATTTGTTTGAAAAAGATAAGAGTTTACTATATGGGGAAAAAGCAATAAAGTTTTGAAGCGGGAAAAACTGCTTTGTTCCTTCAATCCCCTAGTTGAAATTAATTATAGCAAATGTTTATGAAAACATCTGTTCCTTACAGTTATAAATTCTTAATTTTAGTACAGGCGATTCCAGACTCTTATTTTGGAAGGAAACAAAATCTGACAATGGAAAGGTTTACGAAAGAACAGACAGAATTTGCAATCCTGGAAAACTGTATATACAGTATGCTACATCCTGTAGAGATTTTCATTTGTGTAAAGCATTTGAAAAGGCTTAAAATTAGTAACTAAGAAAAACCAGAGATATAGAAAGACTCATCTTTTATTTAAGATCTCATACAATAGAAGTAAATCTATAACACACGAAAATACCAACTAAAAATTACAACAAATGTTACTTATTATTCAATCTAATTGGGTGGTAAATTAATAAACTATTAATTTTCTCACGGTGTCTAATAAGTCTAATGACAATACAATCATGGGTACATATGTGTAGTGTTACCCAAAAATAACAACAGAGGGTGCAAGAGAGTTTAATACGGTGTTTTTAGATGCTGTTCTGATTCCTGAAGTAGTTGTCAGACAGACACAACTCTAACAAAAATCGACAGGCTCTTTCCAGACTCTGTCCCCCTGTACGTACAAATACTCATCACTAAAATAATCTTACACAAAGACTTTCAAATGATCAAATAGCACAAACATCTAAATGTGTTATCACACACTTTCACTTATCTGAAAAGGAATTTAACTCACAGAGTAAACTGTAAAAACACAACTGAGATTTTAAAGGTATTTCAATTTTAATGTAAACTAATCAGTAAAATAATCTGATATGAAAGAATCTATTTAGCAAATTTTAAATATACATATATACAAAACAGATATATAACAATATGCATATATATAACATATTGTACAACATATTGTACATTTATAGGAACAGGTCATCAATTACATGTGGCCATTCCAGTTTGAAATTTACATAATATATTCTTTTCTCATTAGCTGATAAATGACTTTGTAATATGAGTTCATAATATTCACAATTAAAATAAGTTGGCTGATTTGAAAGAAATATGCTGGTATTCATATATTTTAAGTGATGATACAAAGAAACAGTATTTGCCAACAGGAATGTCTAGCATTCATGTACCTAACTTATCAAGCCAATAATATATATAATTGTGACTGAGAGTTCAAATAGGATAACAGAATTCTGGTCTCCCTTCTAGCTTCTACTGCCATCATGTTTATTGAAGGACATTTATTGTTTCGATCTGTATACCAGTGAAATCATTCTAAATGCAGGTTTACAACAGTTTTTCTATAGTGCTTTTTATATACAAACATCTGCTTCATGAAGGAAGAACCAGAGATTTTAAACTGGGTTAAGTTAAAAACAGCCATGATACCATGATAAATAAGTACATACCTACTCAAATGTGCTTTCAGTAGAGTGTCACATGACAGTCTGAGAAGTACTACATAATAAAGAAAAGGTTTTATCTTTGAATTGTTAGACAATTCTCATCAAGTGTGTGTAATGAATATTTAATAGTAAGAGGGTAGGAAAAAACTTGGTTCAAACTAAGTTAAAAGCAAAGCTATGGGTGAGATAAGATAATATTTCATAAATGAATAGTGTAAAGACCTGAAGCCCTTATGTCTTTTAAAGGAATTAACATACTTTACTGAAAATTTTTACTTAAATTTGAAATCCCATATAAAACAAATGATTTAACAAATCGACAAATAAAATGCATTCATGTGTTGGTGCTGGCATGCAGTCAAGGCAAAGCATGTTGACTCAGCTTCAACCATGAACATTCGCCTCTGCGGACATCTCCTCGCGAGGAGTAAAGGCCGTCTTTCCTGGGCTACGTATTCACACTGAAAACCTAGAGCCACCCATTAGGTCTAAAGGCCAGTGCTCAAGTCAATACAGGCAATTCTTTTTCTTAGTAATTTTCCATTTTCTCTATCACTATTAATTTACTCACATTCTAGCAATTTAATGGCCATATTTGGTTCTCTAAATATTTTCAACTTATTATTTTAGATACTGAAAACTCTGATGTAAAATAGAAATATATAGAAACTAGTTTGAGTAAGTAACATCTTCCAGTAGACCATATCCATTTTAAGATATTTTTGTCATTCCTATTAAATCATTAATAGAATTCTTTTGAAAAAGGATGTAGCATTATATATATATTTCCATCCTGGTAATGGTTTCAGCTTGCAACTTATAAAAATGCAAATAAATGTGTATCTGCCAGAGGATATATGGATGGATGAAAGACAGGTAGACAGACAGAGGGACAGACATAAATGAGTGCATCTAATATAAACACCCAGTTGTTTGAACTTGTAAGGAGAAAAATAGAACTGCATTTGGTTGAACTTCAAGGTTATTTCCAAGAGGAAACACTTACTGAACTGGGAAATTAGACTGCCAGAGTCAGTTAAATGAAACTATGAAGTAGAGTCATTAGAGCATCACAATTAAAAGCTCAGATTCAGGCAAGACAGACCCGAGGACATGCTCCACCATTTACCAGCTCAGTTACTTAACTGCTCAGTGTCTCAGTTTCCTCATCTGTAAAATGGAGAAAACAACAACTTCTAGCACAAAGTGTAGTTATGAAGATTAAATGAGATAAATACATGTAAAGTGATGAGCGTGGCACTGGGCACAATGTAAGTCCTCAATAAAGATCAGCTATCATTACTATGAACATTAATAATATTGGATCCAGTGAGGAAATAAAAGTAAAATCCCTTTAGTTCTGAATAAAGAGAATATACTTACTCATAACTCAAATAATTGAAATCTGCAACTCTTTTCCTCCAAGTAATTAAAAAGCATTATTTCTGACAAAGTTTAAAATTAACAACAAATATATTTTATGAATTATACAAGGATGGTATAAAATTAGAACTTCTGCTGTCCTTGTACCATCCTTTCTGTCAATGATCATACCAAACAATAAATATGATATAAAGGAAAAGAATATGGAATATAATAAATTTAAATGAAATCACAGCCTGGAAATATAAAGACATCTGGTTCATGAGCTCAATAAATGTAAAGTTTTCTTGGGATCGATGAAATGTAGACAGGTAAAGAACTAAAACTACAGCTTACGTGGGAATTAATAAACTAAAACTATCACACATATGCATCAGAGTAACAGAATAAAACAACCTATAAGAATGAACGATTCTGCAGTTGGAGGGACACAAGGCCTAATTTCAGAGATTTTCACAAGTATAGCTACCCAATTTAAATTAACATGTAATAACACCTATACTGCAAATATATCTTTTCATTATGATCGTTATTTCTGGGCATACTTGCCATTTTTCTAGGCTTCCATGGATTTAAAGCTGCTTGACATATTAGGAAGAAAGAAAAAAAGTAGACCAGGAAGCAAAGAACTGGGACGATAGGGCAATCTAAACCCTAGCATCCACATATTACAAGCAGGGGTAGGGCTGGACCAGAGTAAGCCTGTGGACTTGCTGAGCACATCACCTGCCAACAGGGGTGTGCGTGTGTGTGAGTGCATGTGGATGTGTGTATGAGAGACACACACATCCACACAGAAGACGGAGAGACAGAGAGGTTTAATCACAGGCGGAGCCCAGGCCTCTCTCTTCTTAAAGGTTTCCCTAGATCGTTTTGATGATGTAGAAGTATAGGAATCCAAAATTCGAAGATTCTGCTATGCCAAAGGTGACTGTTTTTTATATAAAGTAATTTAATTTGTCCCAGAGGGGAAGATTATAGAGTATTTTACGTGTCATCATTTACTACTACCAATAAGGTACAAGCTGTGACCTGAATTTGGAGCAGTAGTACTGGAGTGCACAGATCTATGCCCACTCTGGTCACTGCCCTAAAACACCAGTGGGAGGTTCTGCTTCCTGGGGGAAGGTGCCGTCTGGAGCAGCCAAGCTGAGCACTGCTGCTGACCCATGCGGTCCTCCTGCGAGCCACCCGACCCTCAGAAGCCCCTCCTTACAAGAGAGTGGCACAGCACCAGCACTATCATTCAGATGATCACAGCACATCTCACACTAAACAAACAACGAAGGACTTGAGAAGAGCTTGCTCAGAAGTGAATGTGTTGACAAAGATTGTCTGAAAATATTTCTTTAAACTTAGAGCCCAAGGATGATGATTATATAATTTGTCCTTTGGCAAAACATTTTTATCTTAACAAATTACAAATAATAATTTGGTTTAAACTTTGGTTGACTGACACTTTTAGTTATGCAACTAATCTTTAAAAAGTTTACAGGAAACTTCTCCCATAAAAACACCAATTAACTTTTCAAAGAGAATCTAATGAACACTTTGGGAATTTTAACACTAAAATTAAATTATCTGTTCAATGCCTAACTAAATACACATAGCAAAAATAATCCTTACATTATTTGCTAAATAAAATAGAGCATACCTGAAAATGAAGTCTTATTTAATTTTCTATAATCTTTCAAATAATACAAATGAAATATTTATATCAACCAAATTAGTTTTTCTATAATATATATAAAAAGCAGAACCCTCTTTTCCTGAAAAAACAAAACAAAACAAAACAAAACAAAACATTCTTTTTGAGCAATTCCCATTTTCAGTGTTCATTACAATCAGTGCTAGATCTCTTAAGGATGGTTGAACATCTAAGCAGATAAGACCTCCTAAAATATAAAGACACTTTAGCTGTTAACATTAGATATCTGTCTTTGTGGTTACTAAAAAATTCTTGAGGGAAAAATATACAGGATATAAATTCCCATAAATGAACAAGGGTAAATGAATAACCCTGTTTATATCTTTTTTTTTTTAAAGATTTATTTTTTTATTTATTACATC